>CM043016.1:123863727-124166133 GCA_023690525.1 Holotrichia oblita | reverse complement strand
TATTCGTGAATGGTGAACACCCTGTATAACAGATCGATGAAGCTTAAAATTAATACCTCGGAATAAAAGTATACTAACGTGGAAAACTTCACGATAAGCACGATATTTCTAAACACTATACTAACCAATCCACATCCTGCTAGATTATAACATTTTTTCCAATGGCTGCGTCCATAGCTCCCAAACCGTAAGCTTTAGGTCAATACAATCCCATATCAAATCCCAATATTTTTAATTGAGCAATTCAAAAATCACATAATATACCGGTGTTCCATTTAAAAAATACAACTTTGACATCACACTCATTTCTTGAATATCCTGTATAATTACCAATAATTTTATTTTGTGTCCCTACTAGTCCGCTACCACTTATATTACATAACTTTTCGAATTTTGCAATATTAAAGCCGTAATATGACAATCCCAGACGGATGGCGGACCCTGTATATCAAATGATTCGCGTAAGTCGAATAATTTTTTTGGTTAATGTAAGCGGAGTATTGATCAGCGATCCGTGTTTGAAATGCTCTTCCTGTTTGACCTGTATATCATTTAGTAGATGTACCACCAAGTTAACTTATAGACTCCCGATTTATTGCTGTGATTAGTTTTTCCTTTATTGTTCTTGATGTATTTTGCAAAGTTATTGTTTGTTTTGTATGCAATATTAATATTCTGTTTTCTAAGTAATTTTGTTAGTTTTCCTTGGTCCTCCCCTAAGTAAGTGATAGATTTGAATTTTTTACTATAGTCTGAAGTGGACATTGGTGTATTAATCAATCTATGGATCATGCGGAGGTAAGTCGCTAATTTATGTTGATATAGATGGTTAGATTTGTTGTGAATAGTTATATCAGTATGTGATTCTTTGTGGTAAATGGAAAATTGTACTTGTTTATTGACTCTTTTTCACATAAGATCTAAGAGCTTGATACTGTTATTCACTTCCTTTTCTAATGTAAAAGTAATACGGGAATTAATAGAATTAATAAACTCAAAGAAATTATCCAATTGTCTGTTTGTACCTATGTATCCTACCCACATACATATAAATAAATATACCACACTTGGTCCAGTGCGCATCTGTACTGAGTGCGGAATAAAAGGCGATATAAAACGGCGCCATTTTTACTTACTTCCTGTTATTTAGGCAACCCAATCATCGCCATAGTATACGTAATGCAGAGCGTTTTGTGTATACGATTTCTGTCCTTTTCTTGATTTGTTTGAGGTTATATGTATATGTAAAATTGTTGTTGTAATTCAATTTGTAACGTTATAATACAAACGGTATTTTATAGTATCCAATAACTTGTGTACTTTATATGACTGTGTTAATGGGTGTATATATACAATATGTCTTGTTTTGTAAAAAGTTGGCAAGAACATTCGAAGGTTTTTATCTTCAAATTCTAATATAACATTTCATAGCCGAGTCATTGTAGAAGCTATGGCAATAACATAGGTAGAATATACTACCTATCATACTTTCTAGATTTCTTAAGATAAGCAAATGTTTGAAAGATGGCTGACCGAATCTTGGGAGAAAATACAAATATTCGATATTGAAATAGCGTTATATTTGTTCAAAACATTTTACAAATAATGACTTTGTGGACGATTTGCAGATAAGTCGTCTCAAAGCTAATTAGTGGTCCCATCACAAAACCAGGTTTTGAAAAACCAGTTTCTATTGAAAGTAGTTTAACACTACTACTGTGGAACATCAAAATCACTGGTTTGGACTATCAGTTATATTCGGACGATTTCTTTACTTAAAAAAGGTCCACTGCCATGAGGAAAGATGTACCTTTGGCAGAGAAGACTACAGGATGTTGTTGTCTTGATTATTTTGATGTAAGTACAGTTCCTAACCTATACAGTAGTATAAGTATTAAAATTAGTGATATTCTAAGTATACATACGTTAATAATTTGTATAATATGCATGTACACAAAGTACTAATTCGATGTATTAGTGGTTAAAAAAGGATCTTACATTTCTGTTATCATATTAGTAATGTCATAACCCTATAATCTGACTTATAGGTTTTCTACGTCAGCTTTTCGTTGGGTCACGTGACTTCTCGGGCATCTTTCAACTCAAAAATCTCGAAAATAAATAAAATATATCGGTACGAGTTGTCTAATGAGTGACAGTTTATCGCGTAGACTCTTTGGTCCGCAATATGACTATTAACCACCAAAATGACATTAATAGTGATATATTCAATTTATTTTATATCCATGCTAAATGATATAAGATAGAACCAAGAATATGCATTTTAATCAGAAATATAATACGACCGTAATCATTTAAAAGAATTGAAATCAACTTTTTAATCATGGAACTATTAAAGTTATCAAAACCATTTTTCGAATTTTGAAACGACAGAAAATGTTAGACCATACTAACTAAACATGTGGCTAACTGAGAGCAAGTCAGATTTGGTGTAAATGAAAAGCAACAAAACTGTCACTCATTTGGTAACTCTTACCGAAATATTTATTTTCATGGCTAACTATGAGAAAAAATAACAGATATGAGTACACTTTTAAATAATAAAATTTTTACGCGTTTTTAGAATTTAGATTAAACTCGACGTTAATCTGAATTCTTTTAAATAATATAGTTTCGAAGAAGTCACAGAATTGTGACCAAAAAACGGTCAAAACACAACATCAATAGTGTACTTTTCGTAAGTTGGAACCAATAATCTCTAATAACTCAAAAACTAATAAAAATAGGTATATGAGACCTTAATACGAATCGATGTAGAATTTCTTGCTGAATCGAATGCTGCAATAAAAGCTACTATGTGCCATTAAAAAGAATTTTTAATATTTGAAGATATCTGAATTGGTTGCTAATTCCTGCACAGCCTGTATGAATTTTATTGAAAGTTATGACAGTTCTCAGTATCTATGACCCTTTACTTTCGTTTGCATAAGTTGTTGAAAATTGTAAGTATCTTTCAAAACAGTTGAATTTAGGTATAGGGGAACCCTAATACAAAATATTTGCAAATAATGCGTAAAATCGATATCATTGAAAAAAATTATACCATTGTATTTTGAAAAATAACAGAGTTGTATTCAGTAAAAATGGAACACCCTGTAGGAGTGAGCAATTTTGCAACATGCGCCATATCAATTCAAGTAACCTCCGTCTAATTGTTTTTTCCAAAAAATATTTACAAGGGGAGATATGGTACTTGGACGCACTAGAGAGACACCCTGTACATTCGGTTTGAAATTGGCTGCACATAACAAGTTATGAGCCTTGGTCACCCACTATCACCGCCCGCAGAGCGTGGAGAGGCTCCGGCGAGCCATGCTCCTCTCCCCCCTACGGCCGACAACGTTGGACGGATCACCCTCCAACTCCTACTCACATCTAACCCCACGAAGTCTACGGAATCCCGTGAGGTACAACCAGCCCGCCCGTGTTGCCGAACTGAAACTATGAAATCAGGCCCTGATGAAATCAGGGGTAGTGCAGCTGCAGAGTTTTAAGGGTCGACGCTATAGGGTGAACGCCGACCCTAAGACACCCTGTACAATTAAAATAAATATAGCGATTTTCTGCGAGAATACAAAGTGCATTGGAGCTGGTTGCCGCCAATTTGAACATCTAATTCGATAGCCGTCTGCTTTCTTCCACTATTTACCTTATGTAAACAATTTGTAGCTACTATTAACATTTATTTTTCTACTTTACATTTAACAAACGAAGGAAAAACCCGCTGCACTGACTTTTATTATGTCCTCATTTTTTTCAACGGGTCGATGGCCGCAGTGGTTAGGGCGGCCGGATTGTTTACGATATTCAATTTTGAGGTCATATGTCCCGGATCGACTTGCCATTCGCTGTTGGGGAGCAAATTTTTCTATTCACAACTTATTGCTCAGTGATAGCCAGACAAGTAATACAGCTTACGGAGTCACTTGGCACCCACCACACATTAAAAAAATATATATTAATTTGAGTGGGTCAAATATTCACAACTTATTGCTTTATTTGATAAAAAATACCATATGCTATTTGAAAAAAGAGTTGACCTTGCCATGACCTTTGTGTCTTTCTTTATAGTGACAGCAGTAGCGCCATCGAATGAGCCCTTCATATAGTTAAAGTTTTGTCTAACACTTTTCTTCATAACACTAATTGTTTCGAAGATATTACAGAGTTACACTTTAAGTGGACCACATATACAGGGTGGTTGATTTTTCATTGTGCACTCATTATTTCCGTTAGGGACAAAATATTTTTAAAAAATGAGAAAACTAATCTTTGCCAATTTTGTGTGCTCTCTAATTACGTAAAATACAATACCATACTTTAGAAAAACAAAAGAGGAGCGAATGACAGTTCGGTTTTTTAAGTTGAACACCCTGTCTTTTTCTTAATTCTAACGCCAATAGCTGCAAACCCATTAATTTCCCTCTACAAATAAGTATTTGTTTCATTATTCTTGACACCTGTTTCCAATATGTTTGTAATCTTTCGCATGTTCTCATCATCTTGTTGTGCAGTTACTGTCTAATCTTCTTTAGTTAAATCTATATCACCTACGTATTTGAATATCTTGTTGTTCCATAGGATTTCTACTAAGCGTGTGTACGTGAGCTATTCTTGATCCTAGTCTATATTCTACATCGAAAATACTTAAATCTCTATCCGCCATCTGCCTATCCTTGAAAGGATATCTCTCTTAGAAAGTGTTAAACGTAACGCATTATAATCGGTAAAAACCAATTGAAATGGTTATCCTAGCAAAAATACCCGAAAATATCTTAACGTATAAACGATTGCTGGCGTTTCCAGTTCATATGAGTGACACTGTGGTCTTTGATCGTTTGTGGTTTGTGTACTAAAGTAGGATATAAAATGTTTTTGGTTATGGTTGTCAAATTGAACTGAATCTTGGATCGAGTTGGTTTTTACGTGATATAAATCCATTTTCAACGTGAAATAAAACAAACAAATGTTTAAGATACACTATATTTAATAACAACGACAGCTGTTTTGCTACACTGTTCAGTACGTATTCGATGTAAAAAAGTTTTTCCCGAGTGTCCCACCTACTGAAACAGTTGAATTAATTAAAAGGATGTTAGAATGTAACAAAACTAACATCCTAATAAAAGACGAGATTTTACAATTACCTTATTATCGGTTTGCTTAGAACAGTATTACTTTTCATTTGAGAATAAATTTTATCCGCGCAATAGTGGTTTAATTATGGGAAATCCCTTTGTCACCTCTATTAGCAGAGATTTTTATGGACAATTTAGAAAGAATAATTTTTGAAAATAGCACATTAACGAAGAACGTATTATTTTGGTTCACATACGTTGACATTTTGGTAGGATCACATACTTAAATATATACCACGCAGAAGAGACATCCGGACCCGTGGAAACACGGGCGCTGCCATTTTTACGTATATCCTAGAACATAGACCACCCAACTTACAAGGGTTCCACATTGGTTGGATAAGTATTGATTAAAACATTTCCTGCTTTTGTCAAAAACCAATTAATTTTTAGGGTTTGGATAGAGGAAAATCGTTGCTGGAATTGTCTTCGACCTTTCAAAAGCGTTCGACGTTGTTGATCGTTCAATTTTATTAAGTAAGTTGTCATTGGGTATATATGGTGTGGCATATGATCTTTTTTCAGCTTACCTACATGACAGAAAGTCTGCTATATATATAAGGGGCGAAGAAGACAACATATCAAGGTCCTATTGTCCCGAAACAATTGCAATGACATGGCATTTTATACCACCACAATCACTGCATTTTGGGGGGCTTTGGGAGGCTGGTGTAAAATCTATAAAATACCATCTAAGGCGTACTGCTGGAAATGCAGTTTTAACCTATGAAAAAATGTTTACACTATTGGTACAAATTGAGTCAATTCTGAATTCCCATCCTACATATAATTCAAATGTCATTAAACCCTAATGATCTTCATTTCTTAACTCCCGGTCATTTCCTCATTGGAATGCCACTTACGTCTTATGTAGAACCAAATCTGTCGCATTTACAAATAAATAGACTATCAAGATACCAGTTAATTATACAACACTTCTGGTCTCGATGGTCAAAGGAACACCTGCATAGTCTTCAAGCGCGCACCAAGTGGAAGGAGCATCAGGAACAAGGACCTCAAGTTGGTGATCTAGTTCTTATCAAGGACGATAATCTCCCAATGAACAACAGGTTGCATTACCAGTTTAGTGCCAGGAAACGATGGAGTCGCACGCTGTGCTATGATCGAAATCGCTAGGGGAATTAATGTTGTTGTTAATCGAAGTACCTCACAATTGTGTCTATTACCTGTCAATTAGCTTCCGGTTTGACCGGAAGTGCTATAGAAAAACTGAGTGCACCTGAAGAAGCTCACCAATCATTCATATATACGGTCCCAATTTCAAAGTTTTATCTTACCTAATAAATAAATGGCGGCTGATACATGATCTCGTTGACACCCGATATATGAACCTTTTCAAATATTTCAATTAATTCTGGCTTATGCTTAATGTGATGTTGCTAATTCTACGACTACAGGTTAATGTAATAAACAATTACAGACTTTGTAGAAATAAAAGTAGATAGACAATGGTCAATTTCGACATAAGTCAATATTTGTAAAATTAATCTCTCATATAAAACACCAAACACTTCAACCAACTAAACACCAAACAAAGTTTTAACTAAAACACCGATGCGTTTCGACAGCAACGCTATCATTATCAAGGCGATAATAAAACTGAGTTAGAAGAGAGAGAACAAGTTTTATTATCGCCTTGATAATGACAACGTTGCTGTCGAAACGCGTCGGTGTTTTAGTTAAAACTTGTTTGGTGTTTAGTGGGTTGAAGAGTTTAGTGTTCTATCATGAGCGCCTATTGTATAGGCATTTCTTTGGTTATTTGAATTGTAATTTACTTTCTTTGTATTATGCTTGTTTCCATATAGCTTTAGTGAACAAATCAATAACTAATATGTTTTATTAAACCTACTATATAGACACTTGTTCTTCGTCGACTAGTTTATAATTGAATTGATTTCTTGTTTATAGTTATTCTTTACTTAAGTATCTATAAATAATATTAATTGTTTGGGTAAATTTATTGTAATAGCGATGACAGTGATTTTGTTAATGGATTGCTTCATGTAAACATCAGTTTAGTAGATGATACAGCGTGTGTGGCTTCATCAATATATGAACATAAATTGGAAGTTGACAAATCATTGCCTTTTGAGACGAAAACTTATCCTATTTCTGCAGCTTTTCAATCTCAAGTTGACTTAGAAATCAAAAAATGGTGAAAGATAATATTATTGAACTAGCAGTTACTTCGTTTTTCTCTCCATTAGTAATAGTCACGAAAAAATCGGGCGATATAAGAATTTGTTTGGATGCTAGGTTTTAAATCAAAGAATAAAAAACCATATGAGTTACCCTGTAGTATAGATGGTCTTCTTAGCAAGTGCCACGGTAAAAATAGATTTAAATTAAAATATATTTTCAATACTCGATTTGAAACATAGCTTTTTGTTAATTCCGTTACATGAAGATAGTAGAAAATATGTAGGTTTTTCTATTAACGGTGTTTGTTATAGATTTAAAGAGGTTCCTTTTGGAATTTGTACAGCTACAAGTGCTTCAGCATTCGCACTTGAAGGAATTCTTCGTGAATGCCAAATGTTTTGTTCCTGGTAGATGGACGATGTTATATTTTCTAAAACGGCGAACGAACATCATCATCACGTAGAAACTGTAATTTCAGTGTTGGCGAAAGCTGGTATGAAATTATTCTTATCCAAGTGCCAATTTTTTAAGAAATCTGTTACTTATCTAGAATGCAATATTGATAATAAATCTATTTCCATTGATTCAAGCCGTTTTGATGAAATTAAAAATTTCCAACGTCCGATTAGCATTAAGAAGCTACAAAGTTTCTTAGGTCTTTTCAATTACTATAAAAAATTTATACCGAATATGGCAAAAGTATGTTTACCTTTGTATGAACTGAAAAAATGTACGAAATTTAAATAGTCATATGAAGCAAACTCTGCATTTGGTAATGTAAAAATGTTTTTCATCAAAATTTGCTGTTAATTCTGCCGAACTTCGATCAAAAATTTACTCTTAGAACAGATGCCAGTCATTCAGCTATTGCAGGTGTTTTAATTTAGTATTCTGATAATATAGAATATCCTATAGCTTTTATTTCTAAGAAGTTATCGGATAGCGAACAAAACTACACTATCGCAGAAAAAGAAATGTTTGCAATCGTTCATTGTATTTATACAAAATTTTAACTTTGAAATTAAATTCATTAGTAGCAAACAAAATTTAGTAGCAGATGTATTTACAAGAATGTATTCGTATGTAAAATTCAAAACTCGTTATAAAATAAATACTATTCTTCTGGAATATGTTATGTATTAATCAAACCATTACTTAACAATTTTAACTAGTTTCGTAAAATAATGTTTTGGCCGAGATAATGTAATGTTATGTCATTTCGATCATTTCTAACAAAATTCATTAGTCATATATTAAAAATTGGAAATTTGGGATGAATTGAATTGTCAAAATTACAAGTACACACAAGCTACTGCTATTTAAAAAAACTTAAAAAAAAAGGAGGTCAAGAAAAACAGGAAAAAAGGGAAGAACGTTTTTGAAGGGTGATTAAAAAATATAGAAAAGTCAGGTGAAGGAAAAAGTTCTTTTTAAAAGAAGAAAGACATAATAAAATAGATAGTCAAAAGTTTGAAAAGAAGATTGAAAATTAGAGAGACAGGAGAAAGAGAAACGTTTTTGAGAATTGAAAGAAAAGATTTGAATTGATTTTGAAAAATGACGGACGAGAGAATATAAATAAGATTTTGGATAAGATTGAAAAGTGAAAAAATGAAAAGAAGAAAGAAAAGGGTAGACGAAGAAGAAAAGATTCAAAGGAAGGAAAAGGAAAAGAAGTAGAAGCAGGAACAAGGTGCTTTGGCGATAAAAATATTTACATATCACACATAAATAATTAAGGTAAGAGAGGGTGGGTGTCAAAATTATTATTGTAAAGAGTTTAATATGTTTTTCTTTTTATTTATTATACCGCGTGTTCCACAAAAATTTCCAAAGGCTGTTATGTCTTTATTTATCATCTAATTTTAATGATCTATATATATGGAAGTGTAGGGTTTCGGAAAGACTACAAACAGTAATGCAAATTATCTGTTTGGCAAATATAATTCGCGAGAAACATAATTCATTTTTTTTTTCTATATAAATTGAACATTTTCTAACGATTATATTTATTTTGATTTTTATAGAGGTCAAAAAACAATAAATTTTCAATTTATTTTAACGATTCGAATAATGTCATGAAAGCATACAGTTAAATAAGGAATAATGCAAGAAAAAGAAAAGTTTTTGCAAATTTTTATATGGCAAAACTAACACTAGGTCATGAATTGGAGTGCGCAATTAAACAATCACAGCGTCTTTCTTAATCATAATTATAAAAAATACAGACAATAACAACCCTTTTGTTGTTTAGATCAGACAAAATAATCAAATGAAAAAATCCAAAACACTATCCTATAAATACTGCTCGAATTGGGCACCATTTTGACCAATGCATAATCTACACCTCCTTCCTACAGAAACAGCTGCATTTAATACGTTGTTGGGCGGTATTTGTCGAAACGCATTAACTATTCTATTTCGTAAGTCATCTACGTTTTTGTGTTGTGTTAAACAATTTCTCTTATTTCATCCCATAAAAAGAAGTCTAAAGGAGAAAAGTCTGGTGATCGGGCGGGCTATTTAATTGCTCCGTAAGTGCCTATCCACCTTCGATCAAACTGTATATTTAGAAATTGTGTATTTATTAGAGCATTATGTGGTGCAGCTCCATCTTGATGGAAGTAAATTTGTGCGTATTGAGCAATGGGCAATTCTTCTAGATTGTCCACTATTACTTCGAGTGATGTATGGTATTTTCTTCGACTTAGGTTACCGTCGTTAAAATATGGTACAATTAATCTGGAATCTAAAATTCCACATCAAACATTTAAAGAGAACCTTCGCTGGATATTATTTTCAATAAGAAATCTAGGATTGTCATTGCTCCAATACCTACGATTGTTTCTAGTAAATATGGTATTGTTCGTGAAAGTATACTCATCCGACGAGATAATTTTAGAATAAAATAGTGGATCTTCTCGTAATTTATTTAAATAAAAATTACAAAATTGTATTCTTCGTGGATAATCGTCTTCCAGCAAATGATGGATCAGTTGAGGTTTGTACGGTCTTAATTTATGTTTTTTCAAAATAGAATGTAGTGTTGTACTGGAAGATCCAATGTTGTTAGCAATCTGTAGTGTATGTTTTCATGATATTATTCGAATCGTTAGAAAATGTTCTTTTATAAAAAAAAAATAATAAAAATAGGTAGTGCATTTTGAAAAAAAAAATGTTACATTACGTTTCTCGGGGATTATATCTGACAAACAGATAATTTGCATTGTTGTTTATAGCCTTTATGAAACTCTACAGTTTCATATATATGTAGATCATTAAAATCAGATGATAAATAAAGACATTACAGGCTTTGGACATTTTTGTGGAACACTCGGTATATATATTGGATCATTGCATATAACGTCTGTATGAGTAGAATTAGGTATCTAGAATAATTGTAATATTGCATTTAAGATACCAAGTTTATGTTCTCTCGTCATAAATCTAACTATGTTTGCCGAGGTAGCTTTGATTCTAACCTTGTGTTTTTGTATTGCGCCTCAGTTGTATTAGTATCATTGAGGTAGAATAGGTAGGGAGACGACATCACGTGGTTAAAACGGGTGGGCAATATTTGTACTACACTTACGTCAAACACGTAAATTATAGTGTATGTTTCATGTATGTTTGCATTAATTATTGTTTATTACAGTTATATGATATAGTAAACTATTAGAAGACATGATGGTTTCTTGTGCTCTACGTAGTTGCAACAGTAGAAACAACGTTGGCAAGAAGAATTCGTCTAAAATAACAATTCATAGGTCAGTGTATGACACAAAAACAATGTGCTGGGCCGTAATTGGAAAATTTCAACTGGTATCCCTGTATGTAGGTACATAAATAAACTACTACATATTGAGTGTTTATATTGTCAAATTATGACATTTATGGACCTTGGGCCTAACAGATGTGGGATGACATAATTAATTTTAAAGAAAGCCATCTGTTAAGTGGAGGCTTAAAATTGTACTTATAATTTTCAGTGGTCCGGACCTGGAGAGACAGCCATATTGGTGCTCCACTTAGCCCCGCGCAGTGCGCCGTTTTGAACATACAGTAAATATGCTTCATAGCGTCTCCTTAGTATACTAGCTCAATAATTAGTATCATAGCCACCATTGTTGATTAATAGATCTTGTAGTTTTCTTTTGTCTCGAATATATGTAATATTTATATTGAAAATACGATTGCAGTCGGTTCTTTACACCTGTTGTTTGAGTTATGTACTGTTGGCAGCAGTAGAGATGTGCACGCTTACTTAAATGCTTCCTATATATGTTAGTTCATATTTCGGATGTGTTATTTAGTAATTTTAAATTATTGTTTGCTCGATTATTGGTCTTATTTGTACAGTTTGAACTTTTGAATAATTGTGTTTTACATTTATTATTCATATTTCAAAACATACGTTGCACAAATTGATACATTAAAGCCCTATTTAATTATAAAAAAAAACTACTTCAATACATCAATAATTACTTTTATATTGCTCAACACTATGCTTAAATTATTAGAGATTATAACGCATCACATACTTAAACTTAATTATATATTTATGTCACTCATTTATTCTCAGTGGAAATATGGCAACGTTTTCAACGCGCTTTCGATGCTGCTGGCCAAGTTAGTGATAGTGTTTCACTGATTATATTTAGAAATATGTGTATCTTACTGCCAGTGTAGCAGAACAAGGGTTATATATTTTTCAAGGAATACACTATAGCGTTTCGGTTTTGATTAAGACTTTTACTGGACCATTATTTCATTCAAAAGGCACGGTTAGTATATTCTATTATTTAATAAGTGTTGTAAATAGTATATTATGCAACGAGCATTTAATGATAGCTATTAAGACACGAGTATGAAAATTACATTACGAGGCGCAGCCGAGTATTTTAATGAATACGAGTGTCTTAATAGCCATTAAATGCGAGTTGCATACACTATTTTTTCTACGACCCCATAATATCATACGTATTTCTTTAATTTTTACTATATTTAAATAGATACAGAAAATTATCGAGTTTAATTAATTTTTCTATCCGTCAGATATGTATTTACGGCCATATTGAATATTGGAATGTCGCATTCCTATTGGATATAAACTTGTATCCTAATGAAAAATCTGTATTCCTATTGGATTAAACTTTTATCATAATGAAAATCTGTATCGTAATGGACATCATTGAAGTACAGATTCAGCATATCTAATAATACAATTAAAGTATGGGAGTAGAAAAAATTACCTACATTGGCATACTTTTTGGAAAACAGTCTTTTGACGTTTTAAAACGTTTTTTATGCTACGGTATTCAGATATAATACGGTTGCATACGGTTTAATAATCATAGCACATGCCATTGAACAAATTTTTACACTTATTTTTTTTAATAATATTTTTTTTAATAATATTTATTTTTTTATAATAGAACTTACTACATATTATGTCTTTTTAATGAAATAAAGGTTTGGTCTTAATCAAGCTCGACACGTCATTGCTTAAAATAGCGCTTTATTTGAAAATGTCAGCTTGACATTTTAGTTTGGTTCACATTTGTATGTGTATTATAAATATAATTATATACTCTTTTATAGTATTTATTTGTTTACTTAATAGCCATTTAAATGTAATATTTTACCTACTATTTGATACATTTCTAAATATGTATTTGATATGTTATCTTCGTGTGTTAATATTAAATATACTTCTTTCATTTGTTTATATACTTCTTTTTTTCCACCTTTATTGTTGCTATCTATTTAACAGTTCATTTAAAACATATTATTTATCTTTTAATGGTACATCAATAAGACTCAAAGACATTTACGATAAATGTTTAATTTAAGATATCCATAGAAAATTCATTATTTTGTCAAATTAATATGAATAAACATTTAATGTCAAATAATGAGATTTTATTCATTTTCTTTGTATTTTTTGTTTTCCAAAAATGTCAGACTAATTGGATTTTATCTGTAAGTAAAATAAATAAATAAATAAATAAATAAATAAGTAAAATCATGGTAACGAATTAATAGAAACAAAAGCCACCGACATCATATAATTGAAAATTGCAACTGCGTCGGAGCTAGCCTTGAAACTGCATCAAAGCGACGAAAAGAAGCGCGCGCCACCGCTAGCATATAATTCTAAAACGCAACTACGTCGGACCTATCGTCGTAAATACAACTACGTCGGACCTTTCGTCAAAACTGCGTCGAAGCTACGAAAAGAAGCGCGAGCTGACCCGTATTACAGAGATGACGTGCTATTTGACTTTGCGCGGTTTGTTAGTGGTATAGTCGCCCACGGACATGCCTCCGCGGATCGCAAGGCGCATACGAGTGGATACTCGTTGGATTATTTGCGTTCAACACACGAACTGTGATTCGTGGAATCGTCACTATTATAAGGGTCAGTGGATGGAGCATATAGTAAAAAGCGCA
Organism: Holotrichia oblita; assembly: GCA_023690525.1. Classification (NCBI taxonomy): domain Eukaryota; kingdom Metazoa; phylum Arthropoda; class Insecta; order Coleoptera; family Scarabaeidae; genus Holotrichia; species Holotrichia oblita. The sequence goes on along the minus strand of CM043016.1, from coordinate 124,152,355 downwards.
GATAGACGCATATGAAATATATACGAGAAATTAGATATTCCTGGACGTAGTTTTGAGTTGTATCGTGTTTTACGCGGTAGTGATAAACTATTGAACTGATTATTCACTGTCTCCCTAGTTCAGGAATCACTCCGATACGATATCCTTTTGGCTCTCGTTAATGCAGCAAAATATAAAATAATAAGGCACTAAATACATCATTTTGGCTCGTTAAATACAAGAAGTACATAAAGTACACATTTCAAATAACGTTTAATACGCATGAAAGAGAGACATTATTTGTAAATATTATTTTATATGCTTGTACATTATATAAGAATTATTATTTTGTGTTTTTCATGTACAAAGAACTGGCATTTATGTTTATTTCTATTTCTTTATGACAATATATGTATTAAAATAAAACGAGTGAGTTACTCGTTTATTGTGAAAAATCCTTATACTAGTAGTATTTCTCCAACAGCTCCAATAAAACAATTGGACCGTAACAATCATTATATTATTAGTATTGGTATATCTGTTGTGGCGATGAGATATGTTCGTGTTATCGTTTGCCTACATTTACTGAATGCTATAAGGTGATATTGATGCAATAATATGTACTGTCTTATCCCCAACATTAAATTTGTAGTAATGGTATTATAGTATGACGTAGTACGTGCTTACACGGTAAACATTGTGTACGCATTAATATAACTTTCTAATTGACTAGTTACACTATAATTGATATTTACTACACATTTAGTGTTCGCAAAATGGCAGTATCTATTATTATTGCATCCATATCACCTTATAATATTCAGTAAATGTAGGCAAATGGTATCACGAACGTGTTTCATTACGAGGGTACAATGTCATATACAGATATATATATCCAGCATTCCCTTCATCGAATGGGTGAGTATCAGCCGGACACATTGGGCCACCGTCCAAAACAGCAATATTGGCCGACTATCTTTGCGTGATATTCGCCCGCTACTTCTAAATGTTCATACCTTCGTATCGGCGTGATATCGCCAGCTAATATCATGACGACTAATAGCCGACATGGAGCTGATATCATTATTTATTATCTATTATCATTATTTTATGTGTAAACATTCATGTATCCGCATCATCTATGGTCACTCATGAATGTCACGACCATAAATGATGTAAGTACGTAAACGTTCCTGAATACTGTTCTCCGCACTGCACTGAAACTTGCTCCTCTTTGCCGAGTCTACAAATAATCATTCGCATACAAGAAACTTTCTGAAGCGCAGCTCTCATAGGTTAGCTGTAGTGTATGTTCTTGAATTTCATAATATAAGTTATTTTATCTACAAGAAAACAAATCTTTCTTGGCGAACCTCATCGGCCCATGACCCGGGAAAAGTTATGTATGATATCTGATAGTACAGCCATTTCATATCAATCACTTCATTCATGGCAAGTATTATTTTAAGTTCTTGATTTTGTTGTGCATACATATGTATAAGGGGGTGTATTTTAATGTATAGATCTGTTGTTTTCGCTCAATTCTCTAAATACGAACGGCTTGTTCAAGCCGAGATATTGAAGGATGGGTTTGTTTATCAATGTATTTTGTAAATGTTAAATGCTTTTATATTGATGATCTGTAACAACTTTACTTTACAATTTTTTTCCGACCCGTTGCTAAACGTTGAAGTTAAAACCTTTAATAAGTTTTTTAAAATTCCAGTACCCATTGAAAGTACTGTTGCGGTTTGTTTATCGTGACGAGCACTTTTGAAATACATTGACATTACTCTGGCTTATTTTTGCGTCATTTATTGTAATTGTATGATTTATGTACTTATATATGTAGTTTTATTTCCTGAAAAGTCGCACTTATCCAGATGCAATTTTAAATTAACCTTTCTTAGCTGTTGGAATGCTGTTTCTAACTCTAATATTTGTTATATTTTGGATTGGTGCCTTGTTTGTCTATCATCTGGTTGTTATCTTCTATAATCATTGTCTACTAAGTAATTTATTTCACCAGTTAAGTAAAGTTTCCAAAAACTGTACAGAAACTGCATTTCGTATATGTATACATTTAAATAATGGCTTTAGTTTGATGCTTTAAGAAAAGCAGTTTAAGGTTCCATTTGATACGTAAATAAAGAAAGTAAATAGTGGCAAGAAGAAGTAGACACACTTACTATTACTTTCTGTACACTATTCTGTGTTGAAGTTTCCATTTTTAATTACCTTGTCGATATGGTAATAATGCTTGTGATAAAAATCTTATAAGAAATTAGTTTATATTAATAGATAGATTATTAGGTTATAGATACCTTGCTATCGAAATGACACTTTCGACAGATTTAATGTACAAACAGTATGTTGTATAGTCAAGTAGTAGTATAATAGGCCAGTATGATGGATAATTGACGTAAAACTCTTCTAGTGTTTTTTAATTTGTTTTTGTTAAAACAAATGTCTTGTGAAATGTCTAATACAAATAGAAATTTGAAGATTTTCTACATATGTATGTATTAGACTCAGGTGCCAAATTCGCTCATTTGTCGAAATAAATACTCATTTCGCGATATGAGCAAAGTTCAGTGATCATCAGTTGCCGAAAATTTGTTCTATTTCGGCATTCATGCATATGTGTAAGTTGAATTACACATGTCGCAAACTGAGCAATCCGTACTTACTCAAATGCCGATTTCGAATAATGCATAGTTCCCGAATGTTGCATCTTTTCCGTTTGCCATCATCTTCTGCAAGTATCAGCTTGTCATTTTTAACTGAAACTTAGTAAGCAACAGTAAGCCTTTCTTGCGTATTAAGTATAAGTTGAATAAACATGAGCGAGCCAGCGCAATCATCCGTAAATAAATTTGAATTCTGTAACAAAGTGTCATTGCATTTTGAGAAACCGAACAATAATTTTACTTCGCCTTTAACTGAAAAAAAAATATAAAGAAATTATAAATGAAGTGAAAAACAGTCGTACAAATAAAATCAATAATGAAAATTAACATCATTAGATTATCGTAGATTAAACAGATTTGAGGTACTTAGCATTGGAGAGCTGCAAAAGTTAATACTGTGATGAGTCAGCGCCACGCGTGATTATGACGTCACCCTCCGTGACCGGTGACCGATGAGTAATCCTCCCGAACTTGTCTAGATCGATATAGAATGATCGATAAATAATCACTGAGGCATATATACTCGTATATGGGCCATCTAACATAGGAAGTTAGTCTAGATGGAAGAGCGTGCGCGTCGCGAATACATAAATAAATTGTTATAAATCGGAAATATAAATATTCTGTACTTATATAGTTAGTTAGTATTATTCGTGTTATTTGTTTTTATTGTTAGTATTAAGTGTTTATTTAATTCATCGTTTTAAACCAAATATCGTTTGCTTTGAACCCGATAACATTACAATACATAAGAGGAATGACGAATCAGATGTTAAGTAAAATATTACATTACAGTCTCAGAATTATATAATATTCTGGAAAAGGTACATCAAGACATGAGACACAAAACAACGCTCAGTACGGAAAAAGAAGTAAATAAAAGATATTGCAATATTAGTAGAAGTATTATTAATGAATATCTGAACCTCCGTTTACAATGTCAACTAATGAAGAAACTTTAGACGGAAGGATTGGTTTGAAAGCCATTACTTTCCAAGGAATTTAACAAAAAGAGGTCAAGTAGATCTCTTAGATATGCAATCTGGAAAAGACAGAGAATTTAAATTCATTTTAAATTATCAAGATCACCTAACCAAATTTGTATTTCTCCGGCCTTTGAAAACAAAAAGGGCCGAAGAAGTAGCTTACAACTTAATGGATATATTTTGTATCATTGGTGCATCACGTTTACCACACAGCAGAGAATTTGCAAATGCTGTAATCAATATCTTAGCAGATATATTTGAGACAAAAATTGTTTATGGAAACGCCATTCTGAAAGCCAAGGATCTGTAGAAAGAGCGAATCAAGACATTTGTTATATATTAGTTGCTAGGATGAATGAGACTAATTCAACTAAATGGTCTGAAGGTTTACGATTCGTGCAGATGAAAAAAATAGAGCTTATCTTAAGGGTACTCAAAGAACTCCTTACGAAGCTCTATTTGGAGTTTCAATGATAAATGGCCTTAAAAACTCTGAATTAATTGTTGAAAAGTTACAACAAGAAGAAGATATTGAACAATTATTATCGGACGAAAATATGGAAAATATTGTATCAAATCCACAAGAATTTCTCATAAAACCTGAAAACAAAATAAATGGAGATATAGATACAATTATTGACGGTACACTACAAGTTCAAGTTGAGCAAAATCATACTATTGAGAAAGAGAACGTCGAGGTGAAGGATGTTGAGTGCGTTTATCCATTGAGGCCTTCATAATAATATCTTATTTAATTTCAGAGAACTTAATAACCGGGCGTCACTAATTGCTAAATATAGAACTTCAAGTGCACATGGGTTAAAAAGACAGGCAGCCTCTGGCATTCCTGACGAAGACAGAGGACGTGCGGCACTTAGGAACCTAATGGCTATGGTTATTTCTGAAGAAGATGGTTTTTTATAAACTTGGCACAACTAATGGCGTTCTGGAGAAAATGTATACTAGAAATGAGTTTCAGGATAGCAATGGTTTAGTTTTTGATTAATATTCTGATGTATGAACAACATTTTTTCTAGCAGTTGTCCCAAAGTGAATTTATAAACAGGAAAGATATTCCATCAACGACGTATATGCAATAAGAGAGATTGCAGAACAAACTGGTTCTAAGCAAGAGTTTATAAAATGCAATTTTTTCAAAAAGCAATGTCAAAATAAGAAATGCATAATGTATTTCGGCAACATCAAATGTAACAGCAAGTGCCACGGTAGTTTCTCCTGTTATAATAAATATATTATTATATAAATATGGTATTTTCTGTTTCTGAAAAATAAATATTTCATTTATCTGACAAATAGCACTTTTGCAACGGTATCAGATGTTTAAGCATTTCTTCATTCATAATTTTTACTGTCTCGGTTTTTGCATCTAATAACACTTTGTCATCAAATTTAGGTTTCATTATTATCGATGATCTTGCTATTTCGTTTATGTCTGTTAAATTTATGTTTCGTTTTGTTCATGCTGACAAGCTGAAACTTAAAAAAACACAGGAAACAAAAATAACGCTATATATCGGGAACTACACATTATCATCTTCGGCATTCAAGCAACTACTGATCGCTCAGTTTGCGAAATGTATAAATTAACTTACGCAAATGCCGAAATAGAGCATATTTTCGGCAACTGAACATTTCACTTTGCTCATATTGCGAAATGAGTATTTGTTTCGGCAAATGAGTGAATTCGGCATCTGAGTCTAACATACACATGTATCTCATGAGATAAAACCATATGTATCCGTTTGTGAACGTAACCGTAATAGTTTTCATATATGTACATACGTATGTAAACCTAATTCCCTGGTTATTTAATTATAGTAAACGAGGGCATAACTTTACTGAGATTTACGCTTCCATGCGAGAGGTTCATGCAGAGGACAGAATACGTATATTTAAAATAAATTTTATAATTGCATCAGCTTCGATATTAACGTATTCTTATATATACTTTAAATCCAAATCATGCAAGTAAACTTACCTCGTTTATAAACAACAGGAATAAGTAATATCAATACCCAATTTTTGTATAACATATTTAATCCAATCTATTAAATCGGATCAGTATTATTTTAAGTTTACATGTTGAAATAAGTTAATTGTTGCGGTAATTAACTTGTATAGAACAATAATAAAAGCGACGTTTTAAAACAAATACTTTAAATAGCACATCCAGTTTAAGTGATATGTATATATGTAGAACAATATTTGAAAATTTGCGATTATATTTGAATTATCGCAGCTATAAGCTAACGTTATAATTAACGCAATGTAGATAAATACGTTTAAGTGCACTAACACTCCAAACAACGAACGTTTGTCAAATGCAGCTGCTCGATATTGGTCCAGCTTCAGTTCTATTAGTCGACCTTTCTCGAAATAGTCGTGAGGGTGGGACAGAGTATGCGCAACTAAATTGTATATGTAGATATCATTAGATAGCTTACCAACATTTCAAAATGTATTTATTAGAATAATCAAAAACCAAATATTAGTTACTGCTTTTGGTAACTGTAAACTTGCAGTTATTAAAAGCTGTAACTTAAGCTAGCAAGTTATTAGTTATTACGGTATATTACGAATGTCAATGCTATGGTTTTATAAAAATATAACTAGATGCCCTGGTGTGCCAAAGAATTTGGACCAAGAATGATGGATTTGTTGTGGTCAGTTGTTTGAAGGCGATGATGGTATATACAGGATAATTCATTCATCTGAAGCACTTCAGTAAAACAGCAACGATCGGTTGTTGGAAAACTATTCACCGGAAACAGCAACGAGCGTTAGGAATGATCTGAAATTTGGCACTATACTAAAGTCGATGGGGGCCACTCGCCTAAAATATTTTCAAGATGGCGGCGCTTCGGGATATACCGGAAGTAAGCACCAACTTCGTTTTTTTAAGTAGAATCCCCTGTATATTGACACGTTTTTAGATTCTACGTGAAATTCTAAATATTTTTCATGGATAATGTCATATACCTAAGTCTAACCCTTTTTGACTTATTTACATTCTTATGCTAAATTTGACGTTTGCAGGCAGATAATCAATTGCACTTTTTCCATATAAGGATTAGTTTATTATTTATTTTGAAGTAAGGTTTCTCAAGTAGATGACCTAATTAAATATACTATTTGTATAAAATTGTTACAATTATTCATACAGAGTGTTCGAAATATACGTCTGAAAATGAAATCGGAAAAATTATCGAAAGTCAATTTTTTTAAATGGAAAGTGGCAATTTTTGTAATTTTATCTTGTTCGGCATTAAAAATAAAGGTAACTTTGCATGTCTAATATAAAAATGGATAGTTTTCGAAATATTGGCAAGTTAGTATTTTTATATAGGTATAATAATTGTATAATATATAATAATGTATAATTTAAGCGCTCCGGCATGACTTATTGTAATTATTATAAGGTAAATGATTTTTATTCGGCAACTGACAATTTATAATTTTGTAAATGCTGTCGTGGCTGTTGTATTTGGTAAAACTATTACCAGTTAATCACGATACATAATAGATTTTAATAATATATTGAACACCTGTGTCTACATGTGTCTGTTACAAGCACCTTAAAACTAGTGACATCTAGATCATATTACACCTTCCCTTCTAACTTAAAGTTAAAACATTGTATTAACAGTCATTGTAAGTTTAGTACATTACATAGTCCTTAAATTTAGTGGGTCTACTTACTTCTCGTTTCAATTACCTTGTTGCTTCTAAGTCTGGGGCATCCGTTTTATTCTGGTATGACTGATGCCAATCCTCTTCCTTTCTTTCTATAAAATCACTTTTTGACTTTCTTAGATGGTGACTATTTCTTAGTATAATATTTCCAGACTCATTTTTTAGCTAATACGATCGAGGATTTTCTTTATCTTTATCTATAATTTTTGCGGTCTTCCACTTTTTCTCAACTTCCGTCTTCATAACTACTACCTCATTTGGATTTAACTCTGGTCTTGCTAAGGCTGTTCGATCATAATAATGCTTATACAGTTCTCGTTTATTGTCTAGTTTCAACTAGTAGGTAGTGCTAGTTGCCTTTCATTACATTTTCTTAACATCTGTTTAAATATTTGTACGCCGCGTGCTGCTAGACCATTTGATCTCGGATATCGTGGGCTAGAAGTTCGAAAATTAAAGTTCCATTGATTGGCAAATTTCTTGCATTCGGCGTAACCAAATGGCATATTGTCAGCCACGATAATTTCTGGTATTCCATGTATGCTAAATATGTTTTTTAAAGCCTTTAGTGATCCCAAAATGGTTTGCATGTATTTGTCTTAACATTTCCATTCTTAGTGTACTAGGCACAATGATTTTGTCATTTACAAATAAAAGCCCGTTACTCACGTGAATGTCCTGTCTATGACCCCAATATGCCTTTAACTCATTCGGTATTTTCTTATACTCCCTAGGCCATCCTCGTAAATGCGTTTTTGTCAGTTTGCTTAATGTACCGTCCTTCTTGATTTCTTCTTTAAACTGGTCTTTCCTTTTATCACTGATACTAATATGTCTTTCTATACTATGTAAAATCTCCATAAAGAAAGGTTCATCTTTTACTGTATCCTTGATAAAATTTCTAGATAACAAATCTGCTATTAACATATCCTTTCCCGGAATATATTGCACATCAAGATCATATTTTAACAACTATTTTCATTCTTTGGATCCTAGCTGAATGAATGTCTGCGATAGCTTTTTTCATTATGGCAACATTTGGTTTATGGTCAGTTTTAACTTGCACTTTTCGACCATATATGTAATGGTGAAATCTTTGACAAGCAAAAACTATAGCGAGAAATTCTTTTTCAATTTGTGGAAAATTCTTTTCACTATTGGTGAGTGCCCGTGAGGCGAAAGCGACTGGCTTCCTTCGTGTAACAAACAGCAACCTAGCCCGTTCTGTGAAGCATCCGTTTGAATTACAGGTAATTTGTTTTCATCAAAATTTCTAAGAATTGGTGCCGCACTTGTTAATGCTTTAATTGTACGTAGTGCCTTGTGATGTTCTTCCATCCAAATCCATTCTACGTTATTTTTTAAAAGTTCCGTTAGTGGTGCAGATAGGTCAGATAAATTAGGAATGTAACTTGTCAAATAACCTATCATTGCTTGAAGTTGTTTCTTATTACTTGCATCTTCTAGTTCTAGTATAGCTCCAACTTTGTCTGGATCTATTTGCATTCCTTCTTTGTTAAAAATCTGTCCCAAGTACTTCACTTCAGACTTTTTATACTGTACCTTGTTTTTATTAAACTTTACTCCTAATTTGCGTGCTCTATTTATTACTTCCTCTACTATTCTATCATGCTCACTTTCAGTTTCAGCTGCAATTAACAAGTCGTCCAAGTAGATGCTTACTCCATGTATATCCCCAAAATTTTCTTCATTCGCATTTTGGAAGAATTCCGGAGCGCTACTAATGCCGAAAGGTAATCTCTTAAATTTATATGTTCCGAAAGGTGTTGCAAAGGCACATAAATTACTTGATTGCTCATCTAGCTCGACCTGATAAAAACCCTCCTTAAAGTCTAACAGTGAATAATATTGCTTATTTTGTAATTTACTACTTATTTCCTCTAGTGTCGAAATCAAACAGTATTCTCTGATTAAAACTTCATTTAGTTCTTTTGGATCTAGACAGATCCTAACAGATTTATCTGTCTTTTCAATTATAACAAGATTACTTAGCCATTCTGTTGATTCTGACACTTTAGTAATTATATTCTTATTTTCTAATTCAGCTAACTTATCTTTCAATTTATCTCTTAATGATAACGGTATTCGACGTGGTGGTTTTACAACAGGTTTGGAACCTTCTTTGACTTTTAAGGTACACTTTTTTGAAAACTTTCCTATACCAGTAAATACATCTCAGTTTTCTTTAATAAATTGATCCTGTGTTTTAGTAATACCGAAACTATCTATCTTCTTAACAAATTGCATATCTATACAAGCTTTTAAACTTAAAATCGTTTTAGATTTACATTCAACAACGAATTTCAATTTATATTTTTTTGATTGACTTCATGTTAGATCTATTGTTCCTAATGGGTAAATTTTGAAACCGCCATAACTTTCTAGAACTAACTTAGTTTTATTTAAAGTAACACTCTTTTTATTTAGTAAATTAAACAATATTAATTTTGAAATGACATTAACCTGTGCACCAGTATTTTAACATTTTTATTTTCTATCTTAATTGTTTCTAACCATTCTACTGATGTAATTTCATTAATAGAAATACATGTAATTGTTACCTGATTTTCACTATCTGAATTTTCTAAATTACCTTGTTCTATTTCTTGTACAAATTTATTCTTACACATATTTTGATAGTGGTTATATTTCTTGTTGCAACGCCTACCATAGGCTGGACATTCCTTTGGACCATGTGTTTTCCCAGACCTTATACATTTAAACTCGTTATTCTTCTTTTTAGTCTTCTTATCCTTTTCTTCATAATGTCTATTTATCTTTTTCTTAATAACTTCATTTTTTTCCTTTTGTTGTACTTGTTTGATTTGTGCACTAGATACTTCGTTGGCTCTGCATACCTCAATAGCTTTCACCAATGTTAATTCACTCATACGTAGTAACTTTTCTTGTACCTCTTTGCTCTTAAGGGTCTATTTTCACTCCTAGCGAGCACATCTTATACTAACATCGGCTGTCATTACAAATAAATTGCATACCAGAGGGAGCTAATAGTACCAGTTGTCGATCATACTGCGAGATGAAAGACAGCAATATACAAAATGAGATAGCAAGATCGTGACATAGAGACATGTCGTGAAAGGAGTATAAGCACGTAGAAAGGAATATAAAGTAAATTCGAATAGCAGTAATTGCGGCGATGATGTGCCCCTCTTTTAGAAAGGTGCCAAACCATTTGGAACGTCTACAGTTACCTGTTTTACTACCGGATACGTTTCTTGCAATACCCTTTTTTATTTAGCATTATATTTCTTTTTATAATGTACACCATGCTTATTCCCGTTCATATTTAGTGGACGAATAAGTTTATAACTCTTGAAATACTTTACTTTAAAAAAAAAAAAAAAAAATTCTTTTTTATTAAACACGTAATTTCTGTCACTTACTATTCGTCCACCAATTTATAATTAAATGTTAATATTCCAGTAATAATTTCTTGTTTATAATCATTCTTCACAAAAATTATTGCAAGTAAAAATAACGCAATTTCAAATTTCCCACCAACAACTGATAATAGCCTCTTAACACCAAACACTATTCTGTCCCTAATCATAGAATCACTCTGAGTTTCAAATTCACAATTCTTCTCCAATTTCTTTAAGTCTGTTAGAAAATGGTCAAACGATTCACCTTCTTCCTGTTTACGATTATAGAACATGAATCTCCCGTACACAACATTTTTCTTCGGTGTCACAAAATTCTCTATTTCTTTAATAACTTTCCCATAATCTTCTTTGTCGTCATCACTTAACTTTAGTGTATTATATATCTCTACACATTCCTCGCCCATAATATTTAATAATATGGCTACTTTTACTTTACTTGCTTTAGCATCTTTCCCTGATGCCATTAAATAAACTTCAAAATTTTGTTTGAAACGCTTGAAATTTTCAGTAACATTGCCTTCGAATGAAAGAGGCGCTGGTAATCTTACATCCATGTTTCTTAGTTTTTTTTTACACAATAGTCTTCCTTAGTTATAGGTTATGTTTCACATAGATTTCACAAAGTATTTTTATAACTAAACAAATTTCTTCCACATTAGCTTATTATTAAGCTTTTTGACTGCGCCATGTTGTATTTGGTAAAACTATTACCAGTTAATCACGATACACAATAGATTTTAATAATATATTGAACACCTGTGTCTACATGTGTCTGTTACAAGCACCTTAAAACTAGTGACATCTAGATCATATTACAATGGCTAACTAATAACAAAAAAAACCAATGCAAATAGTATGTACCTATTGTAGAAGATAAAAATACTAACTTGCCAATATTTCGAAAACTATCCATTTTTATATTAGACATGCAAAGTTACCTTTATTTTTAATGCCGAACAAGATAAAATTACAAAAATTGCCACTTTCCATTTAAAAAAATTGACTTTCGGTAATTTTTCCGATTTCATTTTCAGACGTATATTTCCAACACTCTGTATGAATAATTGTAACAATTTTATACAAATAGTATATTTAATTAGGTCATCTACTTGAGAAACCTTACTTCAAAATCAATAATAAACTAATCCTTATATGGAAAAAGTGCAATTGATTATCTGCCTGCAAACGTCAAATTTAGCATAAGAATGTAAATAAGTCAAAGAGGGTTAGACTTAGGTATATATGAGATTATACATGAAATATATTTAGAATTTTACGTAGAATCTAAAGACGTGTCAATATATAGGGTATTCTATTTAAAATAACGAAGTTGGTGCTTACTTCCGGTATATCCCGAAGCGCCGCCATCTTGAAAATATTTTAGGCGAGTGGCTCCCATCGACTTTAGTATAGTGCCAAATTTCAGATCATTCCTAGCTATAGTTTTCCCACAATAGATCGTTGCAGTTCCCGGTGTACCACCCGTATAGGTATAGAAAATATGATAATAGATAGAAGAACAAATATGAAAAGAGAGTTTATAAATGCATTCCATATGCAACTATTAAATAATCACACAGAACGATTAAAACTGGTAAAAATACCTGAAAAACCACAGTACTTTTCAGCCTCGTAACTTGCAAAATTTTTTAGAATTCATGTCACTATTATAACGCTAGCAATTTCAATTCAGTTGCAATTATGTTGCATTAATAATTAAATTAAGGTTTTTATCTTTACTATAAAAGAATCAATTAATCTTATTCGGTCAAATATTTTTGAGAATAGCGATACGATTTTCGTAGATACGAGATTTGCTAGGGACATCTAAAATAAATAGTGTAAGGTACTTATGTTTATATCCCATTCTAATTCTTCTCTGTATTTCTACTATACGGCTTATTTTGTCTATGTAAATCGAGTGATACCGGATTCAGATTTATAATAAACAAATTGTGAGAAGAACATATATATTATCTAATTTTAGATTTATAATAGTCAAAATAAAAAAGGGAAAATTGGGCCAGATGCGTAAATAAAGTTAGTGTAGGAATAGAAACAGTCGGCTCAGTGAGGACGGAGTGATTGTGTGTGACCACCTGTGGATCCCCGGCTGACGAACTAGCCAGATATGTTGCCAAACAACTTCAACAGTACGTGGCATTGACAAGCAGTTTTGTAAAGAATTCTGAACATTTTGTGGATATTCTACATGAACATGAAGTAACCAGTGAAGTCATACTAGTGAGTTTCGACGTGGAATCTCTCTTTACCAAAGTGCCATTGGAAGAAACCCTAGAACTCATCAGACAACGGTTTATACCACAAGGACTACAAGAGGATATAATTGACCTCGCAAGACTATGTTTAAACACCACCTATTTTCTATGGAATGGAGATTTCTACGAGCAGGAAGACGGCGCAGCTATGGGATCACCACTCTCAGCAGTCATCGCTAATATTTTAATGGAAACTTTTAAAGAAGAAGCCATCAGCTGTAGCAACAAGAAACCGAAGTGCTGGTACTGCTACTTGGACGACACATTCGTGATATGGCCTAACGGTATGAACAATCTACACGCATTCAAGGAACATATCAACGGACAACATGCCAACATCAACATTACGATGGAGATAGAGGAGCATGCCGAAAATTGGGATATGGAGTATACCGCAAGAAGACGCATACGGACCGTTATCTACACGCAGCCTCACATCACCATCCACAACACTGTTACGCAGAGCGGAAATAATTAGTGATGCAACCAACAAAACTGAGAAAATTCAACACGTGAAAGATGCGCTGCAGGAGAACGGCTACAGACCACAGGAGATTCCGAGATTAGAAACAGAAGGATGACCCAGAACTAAAGCAATTACGTTAAATAGGTACTTAGAAAAATTAAAAAAATTAAAACTTCTGCTTTTTATGAAACTGTAAACACAATCGCTAAATAAATAGTCACAAAAGTAGCGATTGTGTCTACAGTTCCATGAAAAGCGGAAGTTTTAATTTTTTTCTTTTAATGCTTTCAAGTAGTATTATATTATACGAGTATATCTATGGTCTACACGCATAGGACTTGAATTGCCTTCTAGTAATGCCGGCCAGAATTATAGATAAGATAGCGTAATTCAAAATGTTTTGTATAGAACAAAGATGGAAGTTCAGATAAATTTTCCTATCTACTTAGGCCTGGTAGCATCAATACGATCGTACACATGAAAATAATGATTTTAATTCATTCAATTCTCTTATTAAAATACTATCTCAATGTTGAAAATGATAGAGTTGGTAACTTTGATGCGAAGCAGCAAGCACTATCACTAATTGTTGTATAGCCAGTCAGCTAGATGGCGCCCACACAGGCACACATCCTGACAAGACACAGCGAGAACACGCATTATAATAAACAGTTAAGAAAGTGAACAATTGTTTTATTAAATCAAGAACACATACAACATGGCGCTGCGAATAAGCGAATAAACGTGTAGAGTGGTAAAAAAAAAGTGGTGATCACTTGAAAAGAAGCCAACGGTAAATTAAAAAAAATAAATAAATAAACGTAGCTACTAAAAAAGCACAACGAAAAAAACAAAATGGAGTTCAAGCCACCAAGAAAACTGGACCTTGAAGGGGATATACGTGGTAATTGGAATAAGTTTAAACAAGCCTATGAAATATTCATGACGGCTACAAACAGACAAAATGCAGAAAAAGAAATTAAAGCTGCTATATTTCTAAATTTAATTGGAGAAGATGCAGTAGATTTATTCAATACATTTAACTTGACACCAGAGGAGAAGAAGGATATAGACAACGTTATAAATGCATTTGAAAATTATATACAGCCTCGTAAAAATATAATCTACGACCGATATTTATTCTATAATAGAAACCAAAAGGAAAATGAGACATTCGATATATTCCTAAAAGACATTAAACGACTAGCCGATATATGTGAATTTGGAACAGAAAAAGAAAATATGATACGGGATCGAGTAGTGATAGGCATTAAAAATAGAGAAGAACAAGAAAGGTTACTTAGAATGCCAAAACTCACTCTATCGAAAGCAGTAGATGTGTGTAGAGCAGCCGAAATTAGTAAGTCGCAGGCAAGAGCTTTGAATAACGAGAGTACAACTGACAATATTGTTGCAAAGCCCAACAAATACACCAACAAATACACAAACAAATACAAATATGGTGACAAGAAAAATAGTAAAAACCAACAGGAAGCAAGTGGAAACAAATGCAAAAAATGCAACATGAAACATGAGCCACGAAAGTGTCCAGCCTTTGGGAAAAACTGTGGGAAATGCAAGAAGCTGAATCATTTTGCAGTATGTTGCAGATATCGCCAAGGGGTCACAACGAGAAATGTACAGGAGGTTACCGAGGAATCTACAACGGCAGACCGTGATCTTGACAACATGTTCGAGGAATTATTGAATGTGTCGAGTATACAAGATGGTGGGAGCGAAAATGTGTGGTATGAGAAACTAACAATTGAAAGACTTTATAAAATTCAATTTAAGCTGGATACAGGCAGTCAGGTAAATTTAATACCATTGTATTTGTTCAATAAAATGAAAATCAATAAAACTAAAAAATCAGCAAATACTACTCTTAGAGCCTATGCAGGTCAATGTATAAAACCATTATTTTCAGTTGTGTTAGTTGTAAATCATAGAAATAGAAATTTAGAAGTAGAATTTTTAGTAATAGAAGAACAAGAAGAACCTATTTTAGGTCTAAATACTTGTGTCAAATTAGAATTACTACATAAAGTAAATACTATTGTAAATAATAATCAAAAAATAAGTCAAGCAGATAGTAATAATGACAATCATAAAGAAACTTTTATTAGAAATAACATAGACATTTTTCAAGGGGTAGGTGTTTTTCCAGATAAATATCAAATCAAAATTGATGAAAGAGTAGAACCATCGATTAAGCCACCGCGTAGATTACCTCATACACTATCAAATAAACTTAAAGCAGAATTAGAAAAACTACTAAAAGCAGGTATTATAGAAAGAGTAGAAGAACCTGAAAAATGGTCAAGTGAATTAATATTAATAGAAAAGCCTGATGGATCAACGCGTTTATGTTTAAATCCAAAAAATTTAAATAAGGCAATAAAAAGAGATTATCAATTAGTACCCACAATGGAAGAAATTAGAATGAAATTACTAAATAAAAAGTATTATACGTTATTAGATATTAGACAAGGATTTTATCATGTTTTACTAGATGACAAATCAGCCAATCTATGTACATTCAGTACGCCTTTCGGTTATTTTAAATTTTTGCGTTTACCTTTTGGTCTAAATTGCGCACCTGAAGTATTTATAAAATTAAATCAAAAATATTTTGGTAATATAGACGCAAATGACATAATAATCTACTTTGATGACATTCTTATAGCTACAGACACGTTAGAAAAGCATGAAGTATTATTAAATAAAATAGTAGAAATGGCTAGGAAAAATAATGTTAAGTTTAATAGAGAAAAAGTAAAATATAAACAAAATGAAATCAAATTCGTAGGTCAAATATTTGATAAAAATGGATATAAACCTGATAATGAAAAGGTTCAAGCAATTTTACAGTTAAAGGACCCATCTAATAAAAAAGAATTACAGTCAATATTAGGAATGGTCAATTATCTTAGAGATTTTATACCAAACATGGCAAAAATAACCAGTCCATTACGAGAACTATTAAAAAACGATATTAAGTGGGAATGGGGCACGCGACATAAGAAAGCATTAGATGAATTAAAAGCAATAATCACAAGTACACAGGTGTTGTGTCAATTCAATCCAAACAAGGATGTGATAATACAGACAGACGCTTCTGAAGATGGATTAGGATGTTGTCTTATGCAGGATAGAAGACCAGTTGTATTTGCCTCGCGAAGCATGACACCCACTGAAAAAGAATATTCACAAATCGAAAAGGAACTACTAGCGATAGTATTTGCTTGTAGAAAATTTAAATTTTATATATGGGGTAAAAGAGCAACAATACATACCGACCACAAACCGTTAATAGGATTAATGAATAAAGATATAGGAAAAATAATCTCTAATAGATTACAAAGAATGATGTTAAAACTGACGAATTTTGATTTATATCTAAAGTACATTCCAGGAAAAGACTTACATATAGCCGACTTATTGTCGAGAAATTACCTAAACCAAGAACATGAAGATGAAATAGGGATTACAGGTATTGTACACGCAGTAAATAGATTTAGCGAAAAAGCGAATGAAAAATTAGACATCAAGAAAGAAACATACAAGGATCTACAACTAAAAGAAGTACAACAATATACTTTGACAAGATGGCCTAGAAATAAAAGAGACATAACATCAGACGTACGACCATATTATGTTATTAGAAACGACATTACATTCGAAGATGGTATCTTATATTTTGACAATAGGATAATAATTCCTAAATCATTAAGAGCTGAAGTACTTAAAGTATTGCATGACGGACATATGGGAATTACTAAAACAAAGTTAAGAGCCAAGCAAATGCTTTACTGGCCAGGTATAATGAAAGATGTTCAAGATTATGTAGAAAAATGTAAAATTTGTCAAAAATATACATCCAAAAATAAACATAGTGAACTATTGATACATGAACCAATACCAGCGCTACCATTTGAAAAAATAGCCATAGACATAATGACGTTCGGAAACAGCGATTACTTAGTACTTATAGATTATTATTCTAAATGGTTAGAGATTAAAAAATTACAGTATAAAACAGCAGGTGAAATAATAAAAAAGCTAAAAGAAATTTTTTCAGCTTATGGAATTCCTAAATATATCATATCAGATAACATACCCTTCGGATCAACAGAATTTCAAAATTTTTGTAGAAATTGGAATATTAAAAGCATTACGTCAAGCCCGTTATACCCTCGAGCCAACGGCCTTGCAGAAAAAGCTGTGGATGTTTCAAAAAGAATTATGAAGAAATCTAGAGAATCAAACACAGACATAGAAATTTTATTACTGGAATATAGATCAACAACAGTTCCAAGCATTGGAGTATCTCCAGCAGAAGCAGTAATGAATCGTTTATTACGAACAAGAATTCCTATTAAAGATGAAAACTTGAAGCCTAAAATTCAAGTTAATTTACAGAACTCTTTAAGAGAATCTCAACAACGTTATAAAAACTGGCATGACAAAGGAAAGAGAAAACCGAAGAACTACAAGGAGAACGAACATGTAATAGTAAGGCATGACAATGAATGGAGACCAGCCATTATAAAGGAAAAGAACCAAACGCCAACATCATATTGGATTACTACCGAAAATGGAAACATTGTAAGGAGAAATGAGGTAGATATAAAGAAATCGCCAAACAAGACGATAATAAAAAGACCGTCAAATGACGAATTAGAAATTAATGTAGAAGAGGAAAGAAAGATTACAGACAGAGAAAGAGATATAGATTTAGAACAAAGACAACATAATAGAATTGAGAATAATATAAAACCAGAAATCAGATATTCAACTAGAGCTAAACAGGTACCTACAAAATTTAAAGATTATATTATATATTAATGTTCTTTATTGTAATCTTAAATATTAATATTTTTAGTTTAAGAAATATGTTGTTTTGTATTACATAACATATTCACATTTCTTTTGTTGCATTAAATATTTACAGTAGTTTTAAGAGGGAGATGTTGTATAGCCAGTCAGCTAGATGGCGCCCACACAGGCACACATCCTGACAAGACACAGCGAGAACACGCATTATAATAAACAGTTAAGAAAGTGAACAATTGTTTTATTAAATCAAGAACACATACAACACTAATCACTCAACAGATATTTACAATCAAACTGAATCGGTACTTTCAACAGCATTGATATTAGTTGGGGATATTAAAGGTCAATCACATGAATGTAGGGTTCTTCTAGATTGTGGTTCACAATCCAGTTTTATCACAAAACCGTTAGTTAATCGTTTGGGAGTTAAGCAAGATGCATTTTCTATACCAGTATTAGTTTTAAACCAGTCATCTGCTCAAATCCACAAGTTTGTAAAGGCACAGATAAATTCTCGAATGAATAATTTTCTGAGTAACATTAAATGCTTAGTCATCGATAGAATCACGACTAATTTGCCCATTATTTCTATCAGCGCTTCCTCTTTCAACATATCAAAACACATAAAAATAGCCGATCCACATTTTCACGTTTCAAAATCAATTGATATGTTAATTGGTGTCGCTTTGTTTTGGAAACTGTTGTGTGTAGGACAAGTCCAGTTCTAGTCAACGACTTCTACATTTCGGTTGGATAGTGGCGGGTACTACTAGTTCACATGTTGCTACTGAACAACAAACAATTTGTAATTTAATTACAAACGAAGATTTAGACCGGAGGTTAACTACATTTTCAGAAGTAGAGCAAGCCAGCCCGAGGCAGAATTATACCCAGGAGGAAACGATGTATGAAGATCACTTCCAGTGTAACACCACCCGCAACGAATACGGCCGCTTTGCAGATTGTTTGTAAATCACTATTTAAAGAACCGCCCGGTCAACTTGGCGACTCCTACAGTTCCGCGATAACAACTGTACAGCTTAGAAAAACGTTTAAAAACAGATCCTTAACTCAAGGCTCAATATATTCCATTTATGGAAGAATACATCAAACTAGGGCATATGAAGCTAACAAACATTTCAACAAGCCAGGAGAATAATTCGTCATTTTACCTACCCCATCATGCGGTCGTTAAACCGGAGAGTACAACTACAAAACTTCGTGTAGTTTCCGACGGATCGTGTAAAGCTTCCATGGGACGTTCTCTCAACGATATCTTAATGGTATCAGATAATCAGATTTCGTCTACATCAAATTGCCCTAACCGCAGACATTGCCAAAATGTATCGCCAAGTTCTCGTAACTAGTGATGATACTAAATATTAAAGAATCTTCTGGTGTGCAAGCCCAAACCATAAAATACAGATCTTCAATTTGTCAATCGTGACTTATGGGACAGCACCTGCGTCTTTTCTGGCCATCCGTGCATTTCAACACAGCTAGCCAGTGAAAGAAAAGAAGAGTTTCCAATTGGATCCAAGATTGCCCTTCGAGACGTCTACGTGGATGATCTAACAGGAGCGAATACAGTTGACGAAGCGAATACAATCATAAAACAAACAAGAAATTTGGATGGAGGATGTGGAGGATTTGAATCGCGAATTCAAACTATTCAGGCATGTTTGATGATTTCGACAACCGTAATTCTGAAACAATTCACATCATTAGCAGTACAAACGATATAAAGGCATTAGAGCTTTCGTGGAATACACGTTATTTTATGACTTTCCAACTTCTTGTGCAAATGTTAAGATTACAAAAAGAGATTACAATAAGATATATACATAGTTAAAACAAACAAGTAATCAATGCAAACAGAAAATTAATGAAGTTTGCTGGTATTTTTCACGTACATTTTTATTATGCTTCCAAAATTGGTGGAATTTTAGGAACAGTATCGTGAAGAGTCCGGCTCTGGTTAAACCGTAGCAAGCTGCAAAAGTTAGACGATCGCAAATAAAAGTTATTTTTGTGGTAAAGACTGTTACTTAATTTATGAAGATATATGGGAGTATTATTGACAGGGAGTAACAGAGATAGTATGTGTTAGATCTTGATTACTAATTATCTCTAGACGAGAATTTACGAAAACAAGTGGTGAGATAGGTTAGTTCGTCTCCGAAGAGTTGATCTGGACGTGCTGCCTCACGCTCGCACTTGCGCCTCAGGCCATGCTGTGTGCCGACAAGGTTATTTAGGCCCGATTTCTCAATCGGCGTTTAATTGTTTCTGTTAACTAGCTGGTATAAAGCTTAACTTCAAGTTAAATTACTAGCTTAAATTATATGTACTTTGACATGCAGTTGGTTTAACCTGTGAGATCGATAAACAGCCAGTAGTTTGGGTTTACCTGTCAGTTAAAATTGTTAACGAGCGATTGAAAAACCGGGCCTTAGTAAAGACGGATGGGACTGTACTCAGATTAAAAATGTCGACAGAGGAGTTACCAAAACATACTTTTGTAGACAGTTAAGATAGCGAGAGTTCGTAGAACGAAGAAATACAGTCCCAACTCAAATTATTAGACTCACTTATCAAATTTGGGTTTTTCTACAATATAACTGTTTTTAACAGTATAATTATGGTGTAAAAGCACATTAATAGACAGCTGTTATGTTAAAAAGTATTTATTGAAAAAAATATTGAACAATATGGCTCCAAACGGAAGTAAAATTAATATTTGGTTAAACCGCCTATTGCTTTGAGTAGTGCGTCCACCCTCCTTGGCATACTGTCAATGCAGTTTAGGACGATTTGCTTCAAGTTTTGGTTATGGTTCCAATGGTAGATGATCCTCTCTACCAGTGGAACCTTTGTCGTTATTTTTTCTTTGGCCAGCTCTATTTTTAAAAATTCCCAAACGTTCTCTATTGGATGCATATCGGGCGAGTTGCCTGTCCATGGTAAAACTGGAATTTGGTGCTCATCCAAAAATTTTGTTTATGGGCTTTTGCCTAAGCCAACCTTTTCCGGATCATGACTGGTGTCAACCTTGGCTTCTTAATTGGCCTGCGACATTTGAAACCCATATCGTACAGATTTCGTCTCACCGTGGAAATTGATGCAGTGCACCCAGCTTCTTGAATCTTCTTTCTTATTGTATTAGCACTTCCCCTGCGATATTTTAGAACGATATTTCGTAGGACTCTTTTTCCTCTAGGCGTTATCACGTTTTTTCTGCCACACCTGCCTTTCCGATCACCATCAGTAGGCCGATTTGCTTTCAGTTTTTGGTTGATTCCCCTTACTGAGGCTTGTGAAACTCCACACCTTGAAGAAATATTCCTCTGGCTATATTTTGTGTTGGTTAATAAAGCTTCAATTGCAGCCTTTTTCTCTTTTGTTGTCTTTAGACTTTCCCATCTAAAAAATAACACCCGCACTTCAGTAGCAGCATTTTAAATTAATATTTCAAGTTTTGGCTTTGAACACTGCTTAAAAATATGGATAAATATTTACTGAAGCTTCACTTATTGCTACAAACCACTTAACAAAATATCGTCTTAAACAAAAAATAATCAAATTCTAAAACACAACTTGCAAACTCTGATCTCTCAAATTATACGGAATTAATTAAAAATCTATATTACCGACCGGTTTATGTACGTAATTTTTTTTATATATGATTAGACAACCCTAAAGCCAGCTCGGCATAAAAGGTTGCGTGCATTAACAGAAGAAAAATTAAGATATATTTCTCAACAAAGGTAACTTTATGAGTGAAGTACAGACGAATTGGAAGGTTTATTTAAGTAGAAGAAGTAAGAAAACACACAGATCTCCTGTAGAGGTAAAGCATTATCCGGACGACAAGCTCGATACGATAATAAGCCTGGTGAAGGATATGAAGGTGGAAGGAAAAGAAATAAAGAATGAGATAAAACAAATAAGAACAGAATAAGGAAATCTCAATGAAAAGCAAGAAAATAAGGATATTAAGAAAGAGTTGAAAGAAATTAGAAATGAGGGAGAGCAGTTTAGGAAAAAAAAATAGAAAACACAGATCCTGAAATATTAAAAAGACACGATGACAATGATAGTAAAAGAATATACTTATAGGAGTCGCAGCAGTTTCTGCTCCAGCAAATTCTGAAAAAAAAAGAAAAACTTACCTCAAAAACCTAATACTTTGAATTTAATCTCAATTTTCTAAGCTTAGACGTAACTTGTCTATCTCAGTCGTTCATGACCTGCCTAGGATAAAAATTTTGTGGCACGCTTGATATAGCTAACACAATTTTAGCAACAGGTACTTATTTAAATTAGATACCTATTGGTTTAGACCAATGCGCTTTATATATAATCGATATATTCGATGAATCTCCAGAATAAAAAAATAGGTGTGCATGTATCTTACTCTTATTTTTACATACTTTGCTTTATTTTGAAGGACTAGTCAATTAAATTCAAAATAGACAACATGAAAACTTCATTATCCACATTTGAATAATATAATGCAACTTTGAATGAGGAAGAGCTAAATGTTGCGCTCGGCTGTGACCTTGAACGTGGGTGGAATCTACTATTGAATTCTTTGATGTGATTGGTTAAAATACTTCCATATGCTTTACATTATTCACTTCTATTAATAATAAAATAACGAATCTAAACGTATCCTTATCCATCTTTATATAGTAATAAAGATGGCTGTGATTTGCTTGATTTGTGACAATGTTTTTAAAAGGTAGAGTTATTTAAATGAACACATGAGAAAAATTCACTTAAAACAACTAAAACGTATATCCTATGATTATAAACTTTTCCGGCATAAGTGCTTACAGGGATGTAATGTATCATTCAGGCTATTAATTGAGCTGTGACAACATTTAGAGACAGAACATGATATCGAGAGATACTGAAGAGTATCATTTCCAACATTTACAGGCAAGTAGAGTGAAACCTGTATAAAACGACCACCCTCCGTTCCAAACAAAAATGATCGCTTCGGCAGGTGGTCGCATTAGACAGCATCTTCCAAATGCATATACAGTACACATTATCCAAGTACAACGCACATACATATGTACAAGAACTAGATCATTTAGATCGTTTTAAACTAGTCATGGTCGCGTTAGAAAGGGGTAGTAAATATTGTTCCAAGTTGTCCAAGAATTAATCTAATGTTAGCTTATAGAAAAACCTAATGTTCTTTATGAAAGTCCCATGGCGTAAATCATTAATTACAGTAAATATAGATATACGGGGTGGTCCATTTAAAGAGTAACACTGTAATATCTTCAAAACAATTAGTGTTATGAAGAAAAGTATTAGACACAAGTTTAACTATATGATGGGGCTCATTCGATGGCGCTACTATTGTCACTATAAAGAACGACACAAAGGTCATAGCAAGGTCAACTCTTTTTTTTCAAATAGCATATGGTATTTTTTTATCAAATTCTAAAAGAGCAATAAGTTGTGAATAGAAAAATAGTAAACGACATATGGCCTCAATTTAATATTAATCGAGATATTTCGAAAAAATGAGCACGTTCGAGAGGTTCGAGACAACTTAAAAGTGAATTTCGAATTCATTGTAAAAAATAATGGTTAAAACTACCTATTTTTACCATAAACAGTCGTAAAATGTTGTTATGTAGGTGCAACGTATTATATAATTTCATATGAGATTTATTTCTAATTTTAGCATTTTTTTAGATCATTAAAATTTGATGATGATTTTTATTAAAAATAATGAATATTTCACTGAAATAATATACACGTTGACTCCACTATGATTTTATACTACATATATATCATACATTTTTAATTAATCTTTTTCATTTAACGGTGGTGAACTGGAATTAAAGTAGCTATGTTTTGCTACCCATTCCACCTACCGTACAGCCCCGGGAAACGCAACCTTAATATTGAGTGTTAGTGTTAAAATATCAATCGGGCAACACGGGACTGTAGCGATCTATCTTTGCGTGTTATGTGTTAAATATATCTACTGTGCTATCTGTAGACAGTAGTTAATAAATAAGTTAAATTAACATTTTTTCAACATTCACCAACCAAAGTAACAATACGCTATACGGATTTTCAACCCGTTGCAGGTGATACATCAACACTTGAATTAGTAACAAGAATTAAGACCAGGAGTGCTCGAGAAGTTTCTGTTAACCTAGTTTGATCTGTTCGTTCGATTTCAGTTGTGTAATTCCAATACTATTGAAGCATTTCAATATCTAGTGGATGGATGTTCGGTTTTCATGAGATCAATGTTAAAATCGCCTAGACAAAACAATTCAGCCGTAGTCAAGTGACACTTAAGTCAAAGAATCTTCCAACGCATCAAGAAACTGTTTAATAGATTGAGGAGATTATACATCACACCCAATCCAATTTTTTTCAAGCTTAATTAAATTAAAATCTATAATAGCTCAACTGCGTTAGAAATGGTTAAACTTATCTTCCTCATTTATTGAGATTCGACCAGTGTTTCAATATCCCGAACATGCCCAAACTTAGTTTCAATTCTGCTTACCATGCTTTGGCGAACAGGCGGCCGATCGGGGTGAGTTGCATTAAACAACTAGACCGCTTCTGTTTGAGTATGCGTCGTATCTCTCAAACCAATAATACATAAGACTTTAATTCTTTTACGTTCTGCTAATCTTCTCATATTTCACAAAATAACTGTATACTCGATAAACCCATGATTATTTAGTGCTTCTATGCTTTCGCTTCGTAAAAGTACTAAACACGATTTGCTAACGTGCAAATACTTAGAATCAGTCTACCAAATTAGAAGTATTTCTGACATCGATAATGACAATTACAAAATCAAAATGCCAATACTTATGAGACTGTGCAGATAAAACGGATTAATGGATTAAAATTTGTTCATTTTTAATTATTACGAATATTTTTCTTCAAAACTTCCTTGAAACCACCATCCATATTTACTTTGTCGTATGTAGAAAACTCTGCCCTTTCAAATTCTGCAATAAAAAATTGGACTTACGTAAAAGAAATTAATGATGACGTCATATCTGTTTTTTGAGATAGGTGCTCTGCAGTTATAACATTTTAGATATATTAATAATACTCTGTAGTATGCTGTAGTCTCACGTAAAAAAACTTTAAACCAAAAATAAAACCCGGCGGCTCAGAGGCTTGTTTTTTAAAAACTCCCTTTTTAATTTTTAGTGAGTTTATCAGCTAGGTACTTTACGAAGATACTATATATTATTCAACCAGCAGTTTTTTTGAGTTATTGAGATTTTTTCAAATATCCGGGCAATTGAACGTTATGTTAAAAATTTTGTATTTCTGGAAGCATTGCAGCTGAAGACCTGATATTTGACGCGTTGTTAACTGAAATATGAGACTTCATATGTACGTGTAGTATAAAATTAAAGTTTACTTCAACTAATTGTAAATTCACATGAATGAAACTCGCTTTTCTTAAGTGGGACACAGTGGAATTATTGGAAGTTTTAATACACTTAATAATTTTACATCATTAATTGTCAGACAAATTTAAAAACTTATAATTAATACTATTTCAAGAAATACAAAGGCAAATATATTTGTTTTGTTTTTCCATTTCTTTTGAAATATTATGTGGTGTGGCACCACATTCGCCTCGGTTGATATACTACAAACGGTAACACATATTTAAAATATTTTTGTTGGAGCATGTATAGGTCCGTTAGGAGCACGTTCTAAAATTATTTTTAAATATACAGGGTGTCCCAAAAGAAAGTTACACATCAAAGTTATCAAAATCTAAATGGAACACGATGTATATTATTGCATATCTCGATGACGCAGAATAAAGGTAAGTTACTGTTATATTCCCTATATCTAAGTTCAACATTTTCTAAGATATTTAACAATGTAAATGTAGATCAATATTTAGAATGAGTACCTGACGTAGGTACGTATTTAAGTTACGTGTTTCAAGTTGTATTATTTCATTAGCACAACCATTACATCTAATGCAAAAATAAAGATGTTTTCTAAAAATTATACCGTGTAGTTAAAATCTTACCTCTAATTGTGGGTTCCATTAATGCTCAATAACTTGTGACGAACCGTCTTAAAATGAATCCTAAAATGAGCTAATTATTATTTTTTTGTACATATTTTTACCCGTTCATTTTACTTAATTTTTGTTCCGAATGATTAATGCAAATATTTTACCGAGGAATCATTTAATTATGTTTAATTTCTTTTTTGTACGTAATCCAGTTTA
The DNA here is from genome assembly GCA_023690525.1 of Holotrichia oblita. Lineage (NCBI taxonomy): Eukaryota > Metazoa > Arthropoda > Insecta > Coleoptera > Scarabaeidae > Holotrichia > Holotrichia oblita. The sequence goes on along the minus strand of CM043016.1, from coordinate 124,125,711 downwards.
ACTTAATTTTGAATTTATTTTTCCGCAATTATCTGCTAATTTAATTCTTTTCATGTCTTTTGTAAAAGTATTCATTTCTCAGCGAAACTTGCGCGCGTTTCTCCTCCTTTCCGACAGTCTCCGCATGGAGAGGACAAGTGAGGCGAGGAGATATTCTCGCAATACCGTTGATTTATTATTAAGACCGAGTTCTCCGACCGATATAGTCAGTATTATCTTTTCTGTTCATACCGTTGATTGAATGATTAAGTCCGCGTTTTCCGGCCGTAGTAGTTTATCGTTGATTTGATTTATTATTTTGCCGTTCCCTCCGTAATTTCCAAAGTCCGATTAAGTATTTAAAGTAATAATTTTACTTGCTGAAATAATATTGCATTTTACCGACAAAGTAATTCTTTTCATTTGAAACTTTACAAACAGGATAAATCCAGGTAAATACGAAAGCGTTTATGTGAAATTTAATTCGATGCTTTTATGTGAACTGTAATAATTTCTTTCTAATGTTATTTGAGTATCATTGACCTTGTACACGTCACGATCACTTTCGGTGGTCGATCAATTTCCGCGACTTGTGATCACCAAGTCGAACGCCCTGCCCTGTGCCTCTTTTCCAGCCAAAAAGGGCAGGTTGACAGTAGAGTACCCTGGCCGTGAATTTGTTTCTCACGACCATACGTGGTTGTGTTCATGTCTAGTTTACATCTACCATTTTGTACCTCGTACACGATCAGCTACGGCTGTGTCTAAAGCACGATTCTTGAAGGAGCCGAATTTCTTGGTTAAACAGTTTTGCAAATGCGTCTTACACGCACAACCCCCTGAGTAAATTTGATACCGTTTGACCGAATCTCCCGTCCGTGAAGTTCACGAATTTAGCTTAATTTGCGGCACACTTAGAATACCTGAATTTACCCCGTTTATCCGACAAAACGCCTTGATCCATTCAGAATTTTACTTATTGACGTCCCTTGTAATTTCACAATTGTATAATTTTACCGGCACAGAACGACCGCGAAATATAGAAACATGGAGACTTGTTAAACGCATTCAATGTCCCTGTCATGTTTCATTTTGTATGTTATATTGTACAAACCAAACTGTTTTCTTTTCTTTACATCATTGAGATATGTAGAATAAGTAGGGAGACGCTATCACGTGGCTAAAATGACGCAGGTCGGCCATATTGGTACACCATTTTACGTCAAATACGTAGATTCTAGTGTATATGTCATGTATGGTTGTATTATTTAATTATTTCAGTTCTTACAGTTATATTATTTAGCAAACTACTACAACACATAATGGTTTCTTGTGCTCTACCTAGTTGCAAGAGTAGAAACAGCGTTAACAAGAAGAATTCGTCGAAAATAACATTTCATCGGTCAGTGTTTGACATAAAAACAATGTGCAGGGTCGTAATTGGAAAATTTCAATTGGTGCGCCTGTATGTAGGTACATAAATAAACTATTATATATTGAGCGTTTATATTGTCAAATTATGACATTTATGAGCCGTGGGCCTAACAGGCGTGGGATGACGTAATTAATTTTAAATAAAACCATCTGTTAAGTGGAGGCTTAAGATTATACTTACAATTTTCAGTAGTCCGGACTTGGTGAGGCAGTCATATTGGTACTCCACTTAAGCCCCGCCCAGTGCGCCGTTTTGAATATACAGGAAATATGCTTCATAGCGTCTACTTAGTATACTAGCTCAATGGTAAAGTAATTGACATAACCACTGACATTCCTGTCATATAAAAAGTTGACAATGCTAAAAATGGATACATTTAATTTTAACTCCCGCCACCCTCTCCTATCAATAGGTTTTTGTAGTTCAAGTTGTTAGCCTGTATATATGTATGTATATTATAATACAAGGTGGCGCAAAACAAACTCCATTATTTCAGCGTGTTTATGGGCCTTGGGCCTAGTAAGCGTGGGATGACGTAATTAATTTTAAATAAAATCATCTGTTAAGTGGAGGCTTATAATTTTCAGTAGTCCGGACCTGGTGAGGCAGCCATATTGCTACACCACTTAAGCCCCGCCCAGTGCGCCTTTTTGAACATAAAGAAAGTATGCTTCATAGCGTCTCTTTAGTATACTAGCTCAATGCTTTACATGTAGGTACAGTGGAGAGCACCTTAACCGACACCGTTATGTAATTTCGTAGCTCTTCTTAGCAATCGGAACGGGGACGTCGTAAACTTATATATATTGAATACAAAATTGGTCAACTGTAAATTTATGATCTGGTAAACAAACAATCGTCCCTCTGATACCTGCTATGAGATGAAACATACATTACATCCATATAAATACATACATCGATAATAATGCATGTAAATTTGTATATAATGACATTCCCTAAAAGGAATTTTAAGAAATTCTAAGAAATGAAATGACAGATAATCCGTATGTAATTGTTCTTGCAAAGAGCCATAAAGAAAGGGATATAAAACTTATTTCAACATTAATTATGGTTCCTTTCCTTCCCCTTTTCTTCAAACTTTTAATTTAATTTAGTTTTAGTATTTTAGTGTAATGATTGCTTTTAACAAGTATAAAGTGTATGTATGTATAATTTACTGTTCGCTATTATCTGTTGCCAATAATAGAGTCGACCATTAAAATTGCAGATATTCTAGTTTCTTTGTGTATTAGTTTTATATATGTATATGTATAAAAATCGATTTATTACATCTTTGGAACTCACACCTAGCACTAAATGTTTTGTTTTTGATAATTCACTTATTTAAAGTAACATTTTCATAGTATATCAAAATAGTTAGTCACACGATACGTTTTTAATAAATTTGTAATGTAAATTTGTATTAAAATGTTTATTTAAAAGTTTGTTAAGTTTTCATTTATTCCGTTCTCGAAAAAAAACAGACATTTACTTAATTCTAATAGTTTTTTTGCGTTATACACATTTATTATCATACATATACCGGTTAAGTAGTTTTCATATAAATTTCAAGAGAATGATGTTCTAAATACAAATAAGAATTGTATTATTGTAAATTATAATGAAACAGTAATAAGAATTACCTAAATATAATCCGTACGCAAGGGTATACCGCAACCGGGTATCTGCGAAAATACAGCGGACCATTTATGTATTCTCCCAAGCTAAGGAGATCTGTTTTACTCCTACATTGTGTCGATAAGGTCGATGTTTGCTTAGAGGGGTCTCGTTTTAGAAGCTCTCCACTGTACATATAAGTAGAGGGTCTCAGCCGATTCTCGAACCTCCTCATTAGCCTTAACCTTGGATGAGCATGGGTCAAGGTTAATGAGGAGGTTCTAAAATCGACTGAAACAGGAGGTTCTAGAGTCATTTCAAAGTCATTTCAAGGTCGTGCCAAGGTCAAGGTCGTTTCGAGGTCAGGTCGTTTCAAGGTTATTTCAAGGCCAAAGTCATTTCAAGGTCAAGGTCATTTCGAGGTTGGGATCATTTCACGATCGCTACAATTAACTGAAAATCTCACTATATGTACAAAACGTAAAATTTTAGCTCATAAATGTACGAATTTTTATTAATTGTGGTTACTAAATCAGAGGTTCTTCACTGGATCTCTTGGTGCAGAAGTAGAACACTAAACACTTTAACCCACTGAACACCAAACAAGTTTTAACTAAAACACCGACCCGTTTCAACAGCAATGCTGTCATTATCAAGGCGATAATAAAACTAAATTAAAATAAAATCTACAAAAACAGGTAACCTAAATGTTATGCACGGTCAATCCGATACGCATCATTAATTTCCGATTAACGAAAACAATGACGAATGCGGGATAGGGCCATTGTCACAATTTATTACACATGACTTATTTTTATATATTTCTAAACTTTCGAAAACAACAGATTAAATAATCGGTTCGAAACCATAAAGTTCACTTGTGAAGGAGAAGAAAACGGTCAGCTACCCTTTCTAGATACTTTAGTAATTAGAAATAACAATAGATTAGAGTTTGACGTGTATAGAAAGGAAACCAGCACACTTCGCTACATTCCTTCAGACTCCCATCATTGTGTTCAACACAAAATGGCAAGCCTGAATTTTTTGGTCCACAGACTTCTCACTTTTCCCTTGAACAAGGCGAGGTATGAGAAAGAGCTTAAAATGATAAAAGATGCGGCCAAGTGTAATGGTTTCCAGCCTCAGCATATCTATAAGTTAATTAGTATAAGTTAATTAGTATAAGTTTAATTATAAGAAAACTGTGAAAGAATCTATGACTTTTCGAGAGGATGTTAAAGCTTCACCCGTTGTGACCCTCCCTTACGCTCCCTTTATCACTAAAGGTTTGAGTAAAATCTTCAAAGAGCTAGATCTCAGAATAGTTTACAGTTCTGGGACTAGTTTACGAAGTCTCATCGGTAACCCTAAAGATAAAATACAACCTCTAGAAAAGTCAGGTATTTACGAAATCAATTGTAAAGATTGTAATCAAAAATATATTGGGCAAACCAGGAGAGCAGTCTCAACTAGATTCAAAGAGCATATGGCTCATCTTAGATTTAATAGAATTGAGAAATCGAGCGTTGCCCAACATATTTTTGAAACAGATCACAACATCGATCATACGAATGTTAAATTAATTAGACAAATAAACAATTGTAAGTTTCTAAATGTTTTCGAAAGTTTAGAAATATATAAAAATAAGTCATGTGTAATGAATTGTGACAATAGCCCTATCCCGCATTCGTCATTGTTTTCGTTAATCGGAAATTAATGATGCGTATCGGATTGACCGTGCATAACATTTAGGTTACCTGTTTTTGTAGATTTTATTTTAATTTAGTTTTATTATCGCCTTGATAATGACAGCATTGCTGTTGAAACGCGTCGGTGTTTTAGTTAAAACTTGTTTGGTGTTCAGTGGGTTAAAGTGTTTAGTGTTCTACTAAATCAGAGTTAATTATTCCTAGTAACATGGGAATTGAATTATTCCCTAATATTTTAGAACTACTGGGCATCGAAATGGGTGGCGAAAGTGTTGAAGATGAAAAAGTTGGATTTAATGAAGAAGATTTAGAAGAAAGTTTAGGTGAAAGTTTAGAAGAAAATTTAGGAGAAATGTTAGAAGAGGAGTCAGAAAAGGAGGAATCTGAAGAGGAATTCGAAGATGTTGATGTTTTTGATATGAAAACCGTGATATTGTCGGAGAGTTTAGATAAGATTAATGATTTTGATAATATCTAATAAAAATTTTAATGAAGTATAATATACTGTGTAAATACCGTATCATTATAAAATATCAAACATGTAAATACTCTATCTAATTATATAAAGATATATATTAATTTCTCTTGAAATGTGTAGGAGAAAGAAGAAACTCGCAAAAATCCTTGATAGGTAGAACACCTTCAATAAAATTAAAATATGGGCGTTAAAGTGGGGAGGTAGTAACGAGAAGATGGTATATAAGACGATGAGAATTGTTATTTTAACATTGACGTCAGTTCAGTGCACTGTTAAAAATGTTCGAATGTGAGTTTTGCGCGAAAAATATATTTCCTTAATTTCCATGTTTTTTTATTACCATACTTTAAATACATATTTTCCTTTATAGCACATTCTTTAGATATCCAAAAGTTATGTGAGGCAGGCATGCCAAGCCACTTCACAAGCACTTTATCCTTGGTACGACATATAATTTTTTCGACTAAGTAAACATCGGCATGTTTAACTTTTTTCAATTCTAATTCATAGAAGCCACCTCCTATATTTTGTTTTTGTGAATCTTGCAATACATACGTTCTTGGATACGTATTTTGAACTTCACTAATTGTGAAGATTTGGTTTGTCCAGTTAGGGGTATACATTTTTGAGAAAATGCCTATGCTTACTAATTCGAACAAAATCTCCAATTTTAAATTTCGCTAATTTCGGATCACTAACTTTAATATTGCTATATATCGATTTTAAAATAGTTTTCGCGTTTTTTTTTATTAACTTTGGCAGGTTTGTACCCCGTTGTACTGCGTACGGTATTATTATACTCGTTTACCAGCCCCTCCAAAATATCAATCCATCGATAATTACCATTGAAACTAAATTCTTTCCACATCTTGTTTTTTAGCGTTCTATTAAAACGTTCTACAATGGCACTCTTTACATTGGAATAGATACTGTAATAGTTGATACTGTACTCATCCATTAACTTTCTGAAATGATTATTATAAAATTCAGCACCTTGATCACTTTGTATATTTTTTGGAGTAATTTTCTTTTCTGATTATAGTATACATTTCATTGCTTCTATTACTTCGTTAGCTGTTTTGGGTTTTAGTGGAATTGCCCAAGCATATTTTGAAAATGTGTTTATACAAACAAAAATATATTTGTAGTTATCATTCTCTTTTGCATATGGTATCATTTCAACAAGATCAATTTGAAAGAAATCTTGCAAGCCTTTTATAATTGTTCCACGACTAGGAAATCTTCTCTTTGCAGAACTATGTAACTCGTCACGACATCTCTCTTAACGGTGTACTGCTCCTATCTCATAACACGGTAAAAGTATTTCAAACATAATTTCCAAATTTGATAAAATATTTCATCGAGGATTGAATAAGTACGATCTAAGAAGATAGGCAGAGGTACCTACGAAGCCCGTTTATACTAATAATTGTCCTGGAATATTTACCATAAATTTTAAAATACAAAATTTTACGCTATCTTGAGGGAATTATAAATAATTTTACATTATATACTTTTGAAAATGGATTTCGTAGGTACCTCCATTTAACATTAGTGTATATAACGAGCTAAAGTTTTATTTCTTTTCATTAATAATAAGGAAAATATTTGTGAACAAAGAAGCAGTAGTTTTAATAAAATCTATATAAAATGTTCTACACGTCAGCGAACACAATTTTTTTTTCGCACGTCCACTTTGGAAAACTGTATTTACTATCTCTTTCATAACTTTCGTCTCGCAGTCTACGATTAGATTCCAGCAGAGCAGCAGTAGACCCTTAACTAATGACATCTTTTTCGATATGTATTTCCACATACACTGGTTTTGTCGCTGCGGGTCGGGTTTTTACATCCCCAATATATTTTAATCTTATTTCGTCACATAATTTTATAGGGTGCGGCAAATCTGTTAATGTTGTAAATCCAATCTGCACTTCTACAAAATCTTTATCCGCATTAATGATTTTTACAATATTCCCATCAAATAATATAAACGGGTCGATGGCCGCAGTGGTTAGGCGGCTGACTATTGTTGTGAGAGGACGATAGGTACCGGGGTTCAATTCTCTGGAGGGACGGTGACATTTTTTCAGAGAGTTTAATCCCGGATCGACTTGCCATTCGCTGTTGGGAGCAAAGTGATTAATAGCGCGGCATCATAAAAGGCGATATGATGCTGTCACAAAGCCATTTAAAACACAACTTACACACACTAAAACTACACCGCAAGAGTTGCAGTGATAGCCAGACAAGTAATACAGCTTACGGAGTCACTGCAACTAAGCACCCACCACACATTTAAAAAAAAATAAAAAATTCACTGTCTACTTTAAGGACTTCATCCTTGTCTGTCTTCAACATATAGTAATCTAGGACTGAAATGCTCCCATCACTGCTTAGTTTCAGAACATGATTTGTTTTAATTTTTACTGGTAGAGAGTGGGGATAAATATTCTTCCGAATAAGTATTCTTATAACTTCCTCAACTTTCGGGTGCTGAAGAAAGTCGGCAACAACAGCATCATCCATTACATGTTTGCTTATCACGTGCTTATGTAGATGACGTCCAAATCTGTTTATTGTCGTTATCGATATCGATATATAAACTGATTAACGACAAAGATTATTACAGTACTTATTTCAACCTAACCGAACTACTTAATAATTTCTGATTCTTTCAGTTTCTCAATTATTGCTAGAATCTCGTTGTCGTGTCCGGTGTGACAAATACCGCTCGAGGCAAATAGCAGCTTTAATCGATCACATAATTCATTAACATTATCCCAGTATTTATATTCTACGTTTCTATTTGGTAGAGGTTGTAGCCCCAGACCAGTTTTCCAACTTCTAGTCCACCGGACTTCAGGTCTTTTCCCTTGTATAGTGGGTTTTATAATTGTCGTATATTTATATGCTTTACTCGCCGCGTATTTTTTCTCAGCATCATAGTTAACACGAGCAGCATTAGTATTAGCTAGAATAAACTTATAATTTTTCGCATCAGCATATGAAAATTTTCTCGGGATCTTCTTAAAAAGTAGCTCCAGTAAACCCGTAGTAACTGTGTAAGTAAATTCGCCAATTATAATATAACCTCCGTCAAACTTAACATTACTGTTTCCGATTTTCAAGTTACCTTCATCTTGACGTATACCATACTTCTCATCAAAATCATTTGTCTCATCCGTCATTAAACCAATAATATATTGTCGTACAGTAGGATTATGCCCTTTTAAGGCCTCCTTAACTTCCTCGGTTTGCAATAGTGTTTTATGTAATGATTTATTTGCAATTATGGAAATACGGAAGAATCAGAATATCTATGAAAATATATACCTTTCCATAAAAAAAATCTACTTTCCGCAGATTGAACTTATTTATAAGTAAGTTTTTAAACACCCTGTATAATGTCACAGAGAAAAACATCAAATGTTGTGTAACTACACAATATCAGCTGTGCGTACGCAAAATTTCATTCGTCTCTGTTACTCCTACGTGACGTAATATCACTATAAAGTAAGATCGGTATCTGTCACTTTTTTTCTTTAATTGCGAATAACTCAGAAGGAATGGTATTTAGGTATAGGGTATGATACATGAAATATGTGTAAAACTTATCGTAGAAGCTTAATTTGTAATTTATTTTATAGCATGCTTTTTAGAAAATCGTAGTTGATGCCCACACCGGAAGTGATATTTTTTCAAAAATATTTTCACGTGATAGTTCATATTCAACCATATCCAACTGCACCTGCAACTGTTTTAAAATTCCGTTGCGTTTCTATAATACTTTTAATAGGCCATTCTCACCAATCACCCTGTATATAAAACCTTATAAATCCGGATGTGGAGCGGGTAAGCGAATTGCCTCGGAGACCTTTAACGGAGATTGATTTAATAAAATATGTGATTAAATGGAGAATAGGGAAGTTTAGAGGTATATTTAGCAGGGACACTCTACCGAGTGTAATCCATAAACACGAGAAAGGAATTATAAATTTGGATGATAATATTGGAGGGGGGACTCATTTGGTAGCTTATAGTAAAAACAATGATGTGATAAAAGTATTTCGATAGTTATGAAGATTTAAAACCACCGATAGAAGTTGAATTTTATTTGTTATCAAACGGTGGCGGTTTTATACAGTATAAGAGATATCAAAATTTTAATAGTGTAAATTGCGGGTACTTATGTTTATTGTTTTTGAAAGAGGTAATTGGATAAAGTAAGTTTAGGATATTAACAAAGAGGTTTCTAAGATTTTAATTTTATAAGAAATGGATAGTGATAATGCGGACGATTTAACTCTTGTATTGTCTGGAAAGGGGACAGAATCAAGATGTGGTAGTCTCGTTAAAGGGCAATAGTAATACTATGAAGCTACAGATGTTAACTACAATGGATGTAGATTTTCCAGATGAGTCATCCATCGGGTCATTGTTGGGATTTCAACGTACGATATATCTAAAAGAAATTTTACATATTAGCGAGAATATAGTTGACATTAACAGAATAAGCGCTATTGATATTTGTGTGATGTAGTATACGGGTCTTACAAAAATGGAGAACCCTCACATATTTTATATCATTTCTACCCTGATTTCCCACCTGGCTTTAAAATAACCTGATGAGAACATTTATATGCCGCTAAATACGAATGTGTTGAGCCGCATTATTATTAAAGTTGTTGATCAGGCAGGACATTTGATTGAACTAAGAGAGGAAGAGTTGACACTATATTTACGGCTTAGGAGAAAAGTGTGAGTTTGATTAAAGATCGTTATAGCAAATACAGCGATAATATGAGGAGGAAAGGTAATATAGGGAATAATATGGGGAAGGAAATTACGAAATTGAAACGTAGGTTGATAAAAAAAAAAGTCACATGGTAAGATTTGAACCGGGGACCTCGTGAATGTTACGTAAGAACGCTAACCACTAAGCCACGGAATCAGCTTTGACTCCGCCCTCACTTCGATTGTCGTCTGAAAACTTTTATGCCACATTCAGCCAACAAAACGATCTCAAGCCAACGAACATGGAACGTTGCAATGATAAGTTGAACCAACGTATTTTGCCGATATTTAACTAATGTTGGATATTTATCATTTGTAGACTGTGACTTTGCGCCAACCATGTTACGTTGGCCCGAGCTATCGCCGACCCTTAGCCAACGGACTGTGCTACCTGGGTGATGAGATTAGAATTGTAATTCCTGAAATAGATAGATACACTTCGCCATCAGAATCAGAATTGGTTATTGAAGGGAAGCTACGCTTAAGTAGTGATGTAAGTAAAAATAGTGCGACAGCAAGTTTAATACACGATGCAGAAGCTTTTATGTTTAGTCATATTAGATATATAATTAGCGGTGTGGAGGTTGATGAGGTTAGAAACGTGGGTATTACATCAGCGATGAAGGAATATTTTTCTTATAGTCCAAGTTATGTGAACAAATTGGAAAATTGTGGTTGGGATGTTGGTACAGGGAAAGCTTTAATTATGGATACTAAAGGAAATGTTAATATTTGTATTCCATTAAAAATGTTGATGGGATTTGCCGAAGATTTTAAACAAGTTGTTATGAACGTTTCACAGGAATTGGTGTTGAAGAGGTGTGCTGATGATAGTGATGTAATATTTAATTCAGTTACGACGGAGGATTTGAAGTTGACAACTAAACACAGTTGGACTATAAAAACCGCAGCACATTTGGAAACACCTAGATATATTATTTTAGGTTTTCAAAGTGGGAGAAAAGGACATCTAGAACATGAGTAAATTTGACCCTATCAGTTTAATGGATGTTACAGCATATTTAAATGGGAAAAGGTTTCCTTACGAGAATGTAGAAGTCGATTTTAATGAAAATCGAATAGCTGTATTGTATGATATCTATACAAGTTTTCAAACAGTTTATTACGGACATAAGTATACTGAGCCATTACTGAAACTCAATCAGTTTAAACTTTGTCCTTTAACTGGAATAGATTGCTCATATCAAGAAGATGCTATTCATAGAACAGGCGTAGAAGTTAGGATTGAATTTACAGCCAAAGAAAATGTTCCAAAGTATACCACCGTATATTGTTTGATTTTACATAATAAGATATACCATTTAATAAAGTCGTACGTCGTAAATATTAAGAAGGATGAAGTTGGAGGTATCTACATAGGTGTAAGGTTTCAAAGGTTACATATCTTAGAATGGGGAATTTTAAAAGAAGAGAGTCAGACACGGAGGATTATCTGTTAAATGATTTCGAAGGCTTCCACGGTCTGAATCTCTGTTATGAGGGCTTAAAGTACATATACACAATACAATTTTTTTTTGTATTGTATATATGTACTTTACTATGATGCGGTCAAAACCCGGAAGCCCTCATAACAGATCATCTGTTATTTTGCAGAGTAAACATTAACATGATGGTTAACGATGGAGAACTTTATTATAATGGATTTTCAATGGTACCGTTTTAATAGTAAACATATTGTTCCTAAGGAGATAGCATTTTGCGATAGTGAATTTAAACGAAGTCATTTCATATTTCGGCCGGCGTTTAGTTTTAGTACATTAACGGTCAAGGATCAGCAAGTTGCAAGATATACGTTTAAACATCATGGTTTGAAATGGCAAGACGGATATACTTCATTGAGTGATTTTGATGAAATCGTTAAACGTCTGTGTGTCGGTGTTAATGTTGTGTTTGTGAAAGGAAAGGAGAAAAGAGATTTTTTAATGCGCATATTAAACAAGCGTGTAGTTGATTTGATAAGTGCAGATAATATTCAAAAAAACAAACCTAGTTGTGTGTTTCATGCTAGTAATAATACTGTGTGTGCTTTATCTAATGTGGAACGTTTGTATACATTTGTGACGACATCGCCTTAGTTGAAAGTAAATTGTATTAGATACTGTTATTATAATTCATGATGGGCTGTATTTGCAATAGTTTAGTAGCGTATATCGTAGACAAAGTTGGTCGCGTATTAAACTGTTATGAAACAGACGGAAGTTTTGCTGGATTAGACGATAGTGATTTAATATTTATACCCAAATTCTACTTGATGTGGAAGATTCGTCCTATCGATTTAGACATTGTTTGGTTTAGATTACCAAAATGTCTGTAACAGGAAGATGTTGATCTGTTGAAAGCTAGACCTTGCTCGGAACATTGTACATTGTTGATGGGATGTTTGGGAGGGCTGTCTTCGTAGAAGAGATTGTTGTTTGTGTATGTAGATATGGGTAGATGTAATTGGACATTGCACATGTTTCTGATATAATTTGTAAAATAAATCATTATTTCACTGATTTGTACAGTTTCTTGTTATAATTAGAAATGAGTTCAATAAATTATTATTATTTTGCTGATCTATGTTTTAATGCTCAACGTTCAGCGTATGACGTTCCACTCCGTCCCCCCTCCCACTCCTCCCCTCACCGCCACATTGCACATGTTTCTGATATTATTTGTAAAATAAATTATTATTTCATTGATTTGTACATTTTTTTGTCATAATTAGAAATGAGTTGAATAAATTATTATTATTTTGCTGATCTATGAACACACATATTACATATTACTGATACAGATTTTCAGACCCTTCAGCAAATTAGGGACATATTTGAAGGGGTTGTGAAATTAATAAATATAGTAAATTACCCAGTGATCTTACTGACTAACTAACTGACTGAATATACGCCAACGAAGTGATCCCCAATTTAATTTATGAAACTTTCGAATCCAAATTTTAATTTATTAAATTTTCGAATCTAAATTTTTTGAAACTTTAAATATTTAGAATTCATCATCTTGGCGGAATGTTTGTGGGGCTATTGTAAGTTACATACATCTAGTTACATATGTGCATCAAGTTTAGTGGGATTATTAAATTCTATATTATCTTGGTGGAATGTTTGTAGGAGTATTGTATGTGTATCTATCAGTTTGGTAGGAATCATTGTAGGTTACATTAATACTAACAAAATAAACAGTAATAGTGTGTATAAGATAAATTCAATGTTTCTTACATACATTACAGTGATTGAACTATTTTCACTTGCACGGCTATATTAATTTATGTCGCGTTCGAATTATATACGTAACATGATGCATTTAAAATAGTAATTGATGTCGTATCGTTACATAAACATTATATACGGTCACAGAAATAGATACATTCCACAATTCATTCAACTATTTAAGCAAGAATAAACGGGGATCTATAAATAATATTTATTCCGCTTACAAATACATAATATACACGGGTTTATAAAAATATGCTTATTCTACTTACAAATAGATAATTAAATGTGACTACATTATATAATTATTAAAACCATTTCATATTCTTTATACATTTTTAAAATATAAATTTATGTAAATTGAGATTGATAGATGCTAAATCCTTACAACCTTTAAACTTATTAACCGTTTCGCATTGTCATAATATCTTTATGTATTTTTTGAAAACTAAACACTGCTAATTCACTCGCTAGACAGGTGCATTCGGTAACTACTCCATTTAACATTTTCTGTAGTTCATTATTTAAATCTCCATCAGTTTCAGATAAATATTCTATCATATTTTTTATAAAATTCAGGAAATTTTAAATTTTTTAGAAGAGCTAACCGAGTTGAAATTACTCCCTTAAACCGTAATAATTCAAGTAATCCTTCATACGATAAATATCCGCACTCTCCGGCTTTATTAATTTTAATGATGCGTATTACTCCATCAAAACACTCGCTAGATAATCGTAAATCACCAATCTCACACGTTGGAAATATTCCTCTGCAATATTCGAAATATTTCTGTAAATTCACACATTCTGGCAGAAAACGTTCCCATTCTTCTTCATAGAAAGCCACACACTGCTTTTTAATTCCAGCAATTTTAATGATCGACTCGAACTTAAGATCGGGTGATAATGCCGCAGATATCCATTTGGAACGACTCCTATTCAAGAAAAATGTTCTTTCTCCTATTAAAGAAACATCCCACAATTGCCCTTGCATAAACTTGTCTGGACACACTTGCACTTTATCCCAGAAATCACTAGACTCCTCCATTTCGGCAAAGAATGCTTGTGAATTATCACACTCTATTTCATTAAAATTATTACTTTCTTTTGTGCTCCTTTTTGCATTATAGCAATCACAAGTTTCATTCACATTCGCCCTTATCACTATCAATACTCAATATCCTTTTCACCACTACCTTTAATACATATTCTAACCTTGATAATGGATGCATAAGCCTCCCACTCCAACAACCTTGAAAACATAATTTGACGTTTAGTTAATTCTAGAACCTCCTAACTAACCTCCTTCAAAGTCGATTCTAGAACCTCCTCATTAACCTTGACTTGAACTGATATTGGTATGGGATGAAGCGACCTTGACGTAGAAATGACCATGACCTTGGAATGACCTTGGCCTCTATAACCTCCTCCTTGATCCATGCTCATGCAAGGTCAAGGTTAATGAGGAGGTTCATGAATCGGCTGAGACCCTCTACTCATATATTATCCATTTGACATTATGTTTTTCTTGTGAATTCATGTTATTTTGTTTTACTTTCAATATACATATCTGTTCGTATAATATCTGTTATAATTTCTAATTCCCATGTACCCTGGACACAAAAGAGGTTCATGTATTATGATGAATTAACTTTGTTTTGGAATGTATTGCGCGTTGGTAATTTCCAATAATTTGATCTTTAAAAGCGCGTTATACAATCATCGTATCATTTTCTTTTGAGCTATGTGGGGGAACAGTGGTTACAGTGAGACTGAAAAATTGTATTCTAATTTATTAACCAAAAAATACAGAGACTGATACATTTATTCCGTGTAATAGATAATACATACCATGATTAACATGTGAAAATACATTTATATCATTATTATAGGCTTAAGAATAAAACATCATTACAAGAAAAAAAAATTAAATGTCTCACTGTTCCCACCAAGGGTGGGTATAGTACGACAAAGAATAAGATTAGCGAATATCAATAGAATCAAAGTTTATTTTAAATTTGAGAAAAGCCTGCTGTCGTTTTCTTTTGCCAAATTCCTTAGGCCTCGGTAAAATCATTTGTATATCGGATTTAGGAACTACTGCTACATCTGATACATTTGGATAGATGAATGTTGGATGCACCTTTAAACATTTCCGAAGAAAGGTTATTTGAAATTCATCGGCTGTATCACAAGATATTTTTTACATATGTGATAGACATCACTTTTTGCTAAAAATTTAACTAGTACATAATCATCCTGGCTTGGTTCACGGTCGAGATCGCCAAATGTAATATTTGGTTCAGGAGACGAAGCATGAAGATTTTCGTCATCAGACGAATCCTGAAGGACAACATCTGTTAGATGTAGATGTAGATATAAGGGTGATATTGCACCGCGACCATGGGTCGATTGTGCCCCTTACATGAGGTGTAAGCTGCCGGGTTTTGCCCGCAGTCACAGCTCCCCATCCAGCCTGAGAGCTTTAATAAACTGTAACAGATGTGATGGTTTCAGAGAGGGTATTTCTTCCTCGTATATAACGCCTTTGCCAAGATAGTTGGCGCGAGTTTCTTCAATTGCTGTGCAGTTGGATATCAGGTGTTCCGGACTTTCATCTTCCGCCCCGCAAAACCTGCAGTCGCTATTCTGTTTCAGAGCTATTCTCTTCATGTGTTCCCCGAGGTGACAATGCCCTGTAAGGAAACCTGTGAGAATGCATAATCTGTTCCTGCTTAGTTCTAGCATGGTTTTTGCTTTCTGCTTGTTGAAATTTCCAAGCAATACCTTGGAATGTCTCAGACCAGGAAGATTGTGCCAGAGGGAAGCTCTGACGTCCTGTTCCCTGTCTTTAAGTTCTTTCTTATATGTGCTCATCCCTATTCCACAGAATGGTTCCGGTCCCACAAACGAAGTTGTGGCGGCCTCCTTTGCTAATAGATTAGCTTTCTCATTACCACTGATTCCAGTGTGTCCTGGCACCCAGCATAATGCAACTTCGTTTTCCTTGCCCAGGTTGTTTAGTTTATCCTGGCATTCCCAAACTAGCTTGGAGCTGATGATGTTAGAACTCAGCGCCAGTAAGGCTGCCTGACTGTCGGAGAAGATTGCAATGCTCTCCTTTCGATAGTTCCTGTCAAGATTCACCTGAGCACATCTTCCAATCGCATTAATCTCTGCCTGGAAAACACTGGGGTATATTCCCATCGGCTCTGAGTATTTGGTTCCTGGCCCGAATACCCCTGCATCTGTTCCTTTTTCAGTTTTGGACCTATCCCTATACCATTTGATGGTGTTTGCTTTTAGAGAGTACGTGGAGGATTCTCCTTCCCATTCTCTCTTGTTACTCAACTTCGTTGAAAAGTTCTTTTCGAAGCTGTATTTCCTAACCATTTCATCGCTTGGCAGATCCGAAAGTGGGGAAAGTCCCGCCATGGATGACAAAGCTCCTTGGCATAGAGTCTCGCCCCCTCCCGTCCGTGCCCTGGCTAGTCGGTACATTGCCGCACGGGCTACTCCCTCCACTACTAGATGTAGAGGTGTGAGGTCTAGGATGACCTCTAGGGCAGCGGTTGGGCAGGTTCCCATTGCTCCGGTAATGCATACACATGCTAATCTTTGCAGCTTGCCAAGGATATTCTTGGTTGTGAGTGTGTGACCTTTTGGAACCAGGTTATTGCCCCGTATGTTACCATAGGTCTTACTATACTAGTATACAGTATAGATATTTAACTTCTGTTTTCCATTCGATTACTGCTGTATCTGGAAGTATATCCTTCATTTTCAGTAGTTTTCTCCTCCTACTGAAAGGTACGATTGTGGTTTTTGCTGAGTTAATGCTCAGCCCCACTGATCGACACCATTCGCTAGTAATTCTAAGGCTTGTTTGTATCAGGTCACAAAGAATTCCCTCAAACTTGCCTTTTGCTATTATAACAATGTCATCGGTATATCCTATGCAGTGTACGCCGAACGCAGTCAACCTGTTAAGCAGCTCATCCGCCACCAGGCTCCACATCAAAGGCGAGCAGACGCCACCTTGAGGTATTCCACGGGTAGTTCTGATCCTCGTAGTGTGTTGGCCTACCGTTGTCTCAGCTGTCCTTGTGGAGAGCACCTCGCTTATCCATTTGATTACTGGTATTATCAAACGCACCTGAGATATCTAGGAAGGCACAGATAGCTGTTTCTTTTTCATTCAGGGTTTTCTGAATGATCCTTGTTAGCTCTTCCAGGGCAGTCTCTGTCGATCTGCCTGCCCTGTATCCGTGCTGACTTGTGTGAAGTGGAGCTTTCTCCATAACCTCCATCCTTATATAGTTATCTATTACTTTTTCCATTCCTTTCAATAGAAAAGATGTCAAGCAAATAAGTCTAAAGGATTTGGGGTCAGTCCCATCCTCCTTCCCTATTCTTGGTATGAAGGTCACCTTCATACCCTTCTCCAGTTTTTGGGGACATATCCCAACGCCAGACTGCTTCTCGTTATGTTTAGGAGATGCTGTAGTACCTCTTCCTGTCCTTTCTGCAGGAGCACGGGGAAAATTCTATCCGCTCCTGGTGATTTGTAGGGCTGGAAGGTGTTTATTGCCCACTCCATGCGTTGTCTCGTGCAGATTCGCCTAGCGATTTCCCATTCCTCCCGTTTGGGTTTCCTGGTGCTGGGGGTTGTCTCTGCCGGATCTGCTTGCTTGCTGCCAGGAAAGTGTGTTTGAAGGAGCAGGTCAGCCCGCTCCATTTCCCCTTCCGTGTAGCTGCCATCTGGTTTTCTCAAGGCCATCACAGGTTTAGTCCCGCCTTTTGCCATGGCTCTGTGAAGCCTTGCTGCTACAGGAGTGGAAGTGATGTTTTCGCAAAAATTTTTAAAATTTCTTGCTTTTGCCTTCCTTATCTCCTTGTTGTACCTAGTCAGTTTCTCTTTGTAACTCTGTCAGTTCCCGTCAACCTTTGCTTTATTAAACAGGTGACGGACTTCAGCTCTGAGATTTACCAGAGTTCTGTTCCACCAGGAGGCATCCTTGGCTGGTCTTCTTGGGGATAACGGACAACTGACTTCAAAGGCCTTGGATATCGCGCCACAAAGCAGCTCTACATCCTGTTCCAGCTTGAGGTGGTGTCTTGTCCCGCCTGTGTTTAGCTGGCTAAGGTTGTCTTTTAAATACGTTTTGTACAGGTCCCACTTTGTTTTCCTGGGGTTTCTGCACTGGTGCTAGTCTCTCCAAGGTGAACTCTATTATCTTGTGGTCTGACAAGGAGGGTTCGCTCGAGACTTTCCAGTTCTTAACTATGTTACTTATATTAAGGCTACTGAATGTTACATCTAGTACTTCCCTCCTTACCCTTGTTACAAACGTAGGTTCTCTGCCTACATTTGAAATTTGGAGATTCCAAGCTAATAGAAATTCTAAAAGTGACTTACCACTTTCGTTGACGTCAGTGCTTCCCCACATGTCGTGGTGTGCATTAGCATCACATCCGACTATCAACGGCAGGTTCTTCCTGCTGCAATACCTCACTAGCTCCTTCACTTCCAAAGGCGGTGATGTTGTTGTCCCGTCGTTGGCGAAGTACGCGGAGGCAATTACAATGGCTCGGTTGCTTCCCTCGATGTCGAGGTGTACCATGATCGTCGTCAGGTCCCGAGTCATAAATTCTGCAACACATACATAGTTAATGTTGTTTCTAATTAGGATGCAGGCCTTAGGATGCTCCTGCCTGTAATCCCATATTACCTGTCAGTCTTTACATGACACATCCTTGATCTGCCCTCGATTGGTCCAAGATTCTTGGATCAACACGAGTCCCAGGTTGTGTTTTGCAAACATCCTTGCAGCCACAGCCGAGGCTCCCTTCGCATGCTGCAAGTTAATTTGCGCCAGCCTGGTGAAGACGTCTAATGGGGTGGAGGGCCACCTGCCTCCAGCTCTACAAACTCCTGCGGCGTCAGAGTATATCCTTCTTCCGGCTCGGAGTCGATTCTGATATCATCTAAATTGATGTCATCTAGTGTGCAGCGAGAGGCCGGCGAGGTAGTCTCGACAGTCTCCCGCTGCTCCACCACGGTCTCAGAGGTCTCAGAGTTAGTCTCTTTCGTCTCTGTCTTTTCCTGGTTCGTTTTGAGCCGTGACACGGGGATCCTCCCGAATCTAAAATGTAGGGTACATCCCTTTGCCAGAATCGCCTCACATGATTTGGGGTCAATCCCAATAGTGAGGACCTGGCCGTGCCCTTCTTCTTTGTTGTTCATCACTTTCCAGAGGTTTGTCTAGAGTTCAGGGTTCTGGGTATCAACCAGTTTTAGCAGCTTACCTGCCTCCTGACCCTTGCTTCTCGGAAAGAATACCGTCATGACGTGAGGTTTAGGGAGGTCGTCTCCTTTCCTTGTCACTAGCTTGGGTCCCTTCCATAACGGAAGACCACCTACTATTTGGTCAAGCCACTTAACTGTTTCCTCGGTTTCGCAGTCCACCAGCACCATTCCCTGGCGGAAGTGAATCCCGGCGAACTGCAGGCCTCGTACTGTGCTCTCTACCATTGCCTCGACTAGAGCTTCTTCCAGCGAGGACAACTGAGCACTGTCCAACATTACCTGAGGGTATTCCTCTGGTAGTATCCCTACCTTGGTAATTTTGGCAGCAGTAGCATAGCTGGTGACTTGCCCAACTTTGCCTGCTGCACCAGAGGCGATAGTAGAGGGTTTCGTTTTCCTCTTCTTATACTGTGGCGCTTGGGCTGGTGAGATATGCTCACTACCCCGTTTGCCCTGGCTTGTCTTTGCCGTTACTGACTGTGAGGCTTTCTGCCTCACTTGTCTTTCTCTGTCTACTTTGGCCCTGGCTTCCTCAGGTGTCAAGCCCTGTTTAAGAAAGCGCAGGTACCATTTCACGCCTGCCCCCGCTGAGACGTCCCTGAGGTTGGTCCAGGAAGGGGTCATGTGACGTGCCTTCCTTTCTTTAGTTCCGGTTGCGCTAGTAGAGGGTTTGTCTCTATCAGCGGTCCCGGCAGTTTGTACGGTAACATCCCGTTCGGTTTTAGTTTTGTCGTTATTCTTACTCATGTTTGTTCCCACGAGCAGCTAGGGAAATAAAAATCCATCTCTACACAGCCCCGCATGTAGGACGGAGGGGTGGTTACAATGGGGTTTCCCCTGGTGCCCCAAGGTCGGGGCCCTCGCAGACTAATCATCTATTTAGCCGCGCATCCTCTCGGCCGGACCTCTTTGCCTTAGGATTTAGGCTTTTTGTGAGGTTGTCTCCTCTCGATCCGGGCGGTTGAGCCAAGATCCCCCAACACCACATGCCCGTGAGACATGTCCACGACAGCATGCAGGTGCCTGGTATGACGGACGGATGTCATGCTCCGTCCGGCGCCGTCTGTTCCTGTCGCAGATCCTAAGCCACGACACGACGGCCGGATCAGGAGATTGTTCTTCGACCTTTACTGGTCTAGACCGCAGTGTTTTGCTTTCACAGTGGCACCTCGAGTAGGATAGGGTAAGACCCTCACTGCGATCTGCAGCAGGGAGAGGCTTTGCCTGATAGGACTGAGTTGCGCTTAGCCTGCTGCTGGGCTAGTTCGTTACGAACTGTGCCCTCGCCACCCAACATCTGTTACGTTGTCTCCGCTGTCATCATCATTCAGGTCCTTAAAGATACGTTTTTTCACTTTTTTGGTTTTTTTTTACTCCTGACTTTTTAGAAGGTTCTAGATCAATTTTTTCTGGAGTGTCTGTAGCGATCATTGTGCGGCCCCTTCTCCTGGGTCTGAAGAAATTCGCGGCTTAGCTTTCGGAAAACCACGAACCTCTTCTGGTGAAATAAAGGCTTTTGTAGTGAGCGACAGTTGTTTTCCGGTAGGAGTCTGCATAGTATCGCTGTTCGATATTGTGCTAGGGTTATTGTCGGAAATTTCAAAGTTATAATCGTGCAAACTCGACGATGCTTGATTAAATGCACATATTCGGCAGTTCGTTAGTTTGCTGGATGTTATTATCACCATGCACAACTCTGTCTGTAACCGAACTTGGAAGAAAGTCCTCCTCTTTAAAAATATGGTGGTCATATGGAAAAATTCCTGCCTTTTTAAAAGCGACGTAAATATTTTCTGGTTTCATTACTTTTGGATAGGCATATCCAATGCAAGCTGCCACATCACAAATACTGAAAGTTTCACCGGGATGGGCCATCATCCAAGAATCTACTGCAGCATTATAGAATTTTTGAAACGGATTAACGTTAAATTCCGAATAATTTAGTGCCACATTTGTGTTTAAAATTGAACAACGAAACTAATTTATCATATTCACTTTATATGTAAAAATATTTTATTATTGTGTGTCCTTCAGCTGTAGCGAATCCAAATCCATTTAATAAACAATACGCATACTCTATTGTTGCAGTTTATTACAAGGATGACTGCCGACAATAGCCCATATTGAGGTTATACATATTTAATTTTTGGTTCATATCGAAGTTCAGGTTTAAGCTCTATAGGTAGTGCGGCTTAAACTTAAACCAATTTCTAACTCGGTTCAGAGTTTAACTGTCACTGTAATACAGTTGAAACTCTGAACTTGAACTTAAACCAAAAATTGGATTTAAACCGACACTGAAAAACCGAGCGTAATTGTTTCGAAGATATTACAGTGTTACACTTTAAATGGACCACCCTGTATATATAACCAAGTATATTTGTAGGTTACTTACGGAACTGGTTCGTTAGAGCTTTTCGATGTTTAGTATTGTCCTGGGTCGTTTTTTATTTGGACAATTAATTATTGTTTAATTATTGTTTATGCTCTTTCTCAGGGTTCAGGTGGGTTCTTAGACTCTTTTTCTCGCATGCACACACAATTAAAACACAGGTTTGATGGGTTTGAAGGATTCAATTATATTTTCAAATTTCGCGCCTTAAAACTGGGTATAATATTAGGAGTTTACGAAAATTGGATTGCAAGGTATCTACCGAGTTTCTACCGGTAAACAGCTGATTCAGACGCTAGATGGGATTGGTAGTGGTATTTCCGAACGTTTTCGATACTTTCAATTAGCTGTCAATCATTAATTATATAACCTATACAATAGTGTGAAAAAATGGAGAATAAATGAAAGTTATCAATTATTATTACTCTGATATCTGAATTAATTGACAGCAGTGACAGCATATTAAAATTATTGTGCACAATTTACAAATTATGACTGACACCTGACACTTAAGGGGACGTTTCCGCGCCTAAATTTTCATCATATCGTTCAAACTGTATTTTATGTCGCAACTGAAACATAGATGGCTCGGAGAGTACTATATTTCTATACACATCACAAATTTCCGTTTCAATTTAATGACCTTGTTTTAATTCCGTACTATAAGTTTATTTGCTTTGTATTTGGATTTACCTGAATAATCAGACTCTCGGTTTATCTTTGTCAATTGTATTGGATTAAGAAAGGGTAGAGCGAGCAGTGAATACGTTGGGGTAAAAATTACATATTCGTTTTCTCGAAAGTTTCTTTACTCCACAACTACATCTGATGTAGTTGTGCATCAGTATCAATGTGGTATCAATCCATAAGGTACCTAATTGTGTTTCTACTGTTCGCTTGGTTTTTCTAGTCCTGCAAGAATTCGCAAGAGATTTATTTGTTAGCATTTTTATCATTTTTTACTATTATTGTTATTAGAGTAAATAAAAATACCGTATATACAGTAGTAATTCCAGGTTTGTGTATATGGCGGTGTTATATACTTATATAAATATTTTATGCTGCGATAGCTTATTGATTTACTAACGGTTTTGCTAGCATAAGAATTAGGTACATGCATAGAGTAGTGTAGAGTAATTTTTTCAGGATTTGCAGAATCGGTAGAAGAGCAAGAAATACATCATTTCGCCAATGTATTCTTTATAAAAACCCTAGACTTTTGAAAATGCAGGAACGACGGGCAAAAAGTAAAATATGATATTCAGTCCTATATATAATTTTTTTGAAATTTCGGTCTAATATATTTAGCTTTTTCTAGATCATATAGCTAATAATGGATTAATTCAAATTAAAAAAGTACCTACCTGTACCAGTTTACATATCAATAAAACGTTTGTAGAACAAACAATTCAATTTATTATTATATCAATAATGAAGTAGTTCCTAAATTAGAAACATTTTATCAGACTTTTATATTTCCAGAAATAATTAATAAAAAAGCAAGCTGTGTTATTTCTTAGCCATAACTATCCTTTTATGTAAAAATTAAGGTATTTTTATTTAACTTCTTAGGTTTTTAAGTATCCTTATTAACTTATTACTTTCTGTAGTAATCTGTTGCATACTGGTGAAACATATTAAAAATATAATTTAATATCAAAAATACTTTTTTGTTTCCTCTAATTTGTTAAACTGTTTAAATTGCAAGTATAGTATAAAACGATAATTTGGTAAAAATAATTTCAATTTGACATAAAACAAATTTTTTCAAAAAAAATACGTAAATAGGCCTTAGATTAATAGTAAACCGCAATATTTAGAAATTTAAAATATTTGGAAAATAATTAATAATTTCTCATAAGGTTTTAAATTTTGTTATGGCAATTGAAAATTTTATTATCTTTGTTCGATTTGGTCTCTTGCTTTATATAGTAAAAGGCACTATCATGCGCCATAAAAATACCCTATTCCATTTGCATTGTCGTAAGAGCGAGTTTCCAATATCACTGCATGCATCGTGTTGTAAACGTCTAAAAGGAACAAACCTATTGACATTTAATGAGCGTCATCTGTTGCACAATCGCTGAACTTCAGGCATGTACATTTGCCTTCGGCATCATATTATTGAGCTTTTATTAAAAAAATACCATACATTTTTTAATTACACTATATTTCTAGCTACTGTGTCTTTTTTATGGAACTACATGTATATATCTAGGTTATGATTAAGAGATATCGTTAAAAAAGCCATACTTCGTCAAGTAATTTTTACTAATTTTTTTATTACAGGTCTTCCAATTTTCTTTTGTTAATCAGCAACTGCCTGATGCAGTTATAGTTTTATAGAAATTATAATAATTTCGATATTCTTGCACGTTTAGAAATCTATGCTACTCTAAGAATGAGGAAAATTTAAACTTCCCGCACAACTGTGTAACGTCACCTTAAATGAGTCCGTTAGGTTATGTTTACTGGTGCAATTAGGCAATCCAACTCACGTGATCTAATATGGCGGTTGTGGGCACACACACAGTTCATCTTGGTTCAGCGGCACAACCGTTAGTCGTCCATGGTCGAATCATAAGCGATATTGCGCACATTCACATGAATCGTTTTTTGTTGTGAACAATTCTGAAATTTGTCGTGTTTTTTTTGCATAATTATTATTGTGCAAAATATTATTAACTGAACAATGACTAGTGCGTATCTGCAAAATTTATTGACAGAATGTCGTGATATTGCTGAAAGGTAAGATATTTATGTACATATATGTGTTATAATATATAAATAAGCATATCAGCAACCTTGATTTGACAACCCCGTCAAATAAGCTAGGAGGTCTTACAAAAAAGCAAAGCTAGACAAGATCATCTAGATAAAAGAGACCCACAACAGACTCATATAGACGCAGTGGAAAGAGGCTATATAGCCATCTCTTGAAATATCTATCTACATTAATGGGTAATTTTAGTAGAATGTAATTTCTAACTCCTTTTTTTCCAGGTATCAACAAAAACTTGAAATTATTGGTGAAATGGATCCTTTTGCTTTGAAGGATACAGATTTAGATTTTTCATTTGATAGTGTTCCACCGGTCTCTACTATGGATATTGTTTAATATTTACTACTAACCCACAGTTATTACACTCGTGAATAAATTAAAGCTTTCAAAAGCTTACAATCTTACAAATATTTTGAGGCTGGATTTGTAATAAAAGTTGGGACCGAAATTGTTAAGGGCTTGTACGTTTTACTTGGAAAGGTATGTGAACCATTTTAATTTGAGGTAAAACGAGTAACACGCCTTTATTGTTCGAGCAATTATTTATTGGATAATTTACTAACAAATAATTATTCAATAAATAATAGCTCAAGCAGTCATGCGGTGTTACTCATTTTACCTGATAATAATTGTTGAGTGCTAATTGGTTTAAAACATATTCATTTTTTTAAATCTGGTATTTCATATATTGATTTTCCTTTCAAGGTAAAACGTTCACAAAGACCGAACATAAAGCCATTGGATGTATGGCTTATCATACAAAAAGATGGAAGTATATCTACAGCGCATTGTACTTGTATGGCAGGCCACGGTGAAGTATGTAGTCATGTTGGAGCTATAGTTTTTGCAGCAGAATATGCCAGTAAAATAAAATATGCCAGATCTTGTACTGATATTGAGGCTGCCTGGCCAAAGCCAAGTATGATGGGCGTACATATAGTTCCCGTCCGGGAAATGGATTTTGGAAAAACGTCATTCTAAGAAGAAAAGGAAATTCCTGGCTTAACTAATGTAGAAATAGGAAATATGTTAACCAAAATTGAAAGACTCGGTCACAACTCCGTCTTAATGAGAATAGTAGAACCATTTGCCACTACAATTGCAGACATGGCAAATAACATTATGCCTTCCGTATTTGACATTTTTAATGAAAATAATCATTGGGAATTAATGGCCATTTCTAGATCTATAAATATATGTTTAAAAAAAGATGTTTCCGTAATTGAACAGAGTACCAGAAATCAAAGTCAAAACCCAAATTGGTTTAAATAACGAGCTGGCAGACTTACAGCTTCTAAATTTAAAGCAGTTTGTAAAACAAATAAAAATAGTCCATCATTGTCTTTAATTAAATCGATTTGCTATCCAAGAAAAATTCTGTTCAATACAAAAGCAAGAAATGCAGAAAACACATGGAGGAGGAAAATCACGAATGTTTTATTGTTAATGAAGTGGGATTGGTAGTAAATGAAAAGTGACCTCTACTAGGAGCTGCACCAGACAGATTATTAATTTGTGAATGCCATTTAGGTGGTTGTCTAGAAGTGAAATGTCCATATTTACTACACGTTAAAAATGTTCAGAACATAGATGCATATGTAAACATGAAGAATTCTTGTTTAATTAAAGCAAATGGCTGCATTACCTTTAAAAAAATCACTCTTATTATTACCAAGTACAAATGCAAATTTTTGTAACGCAGACATTATATTGCGATTTTGTAAGATGGTCCCCAAATATTTTCTTTAAAGCAAGAATTTGCCGAAACGAAGAATTCTTCAATATAAATTGTGAAGTTGCATTAAAATTTCATTCTGAAGTAATTATGCCTGAACTTTTGGGACGATGTTTTACTCAAAAGGCTGGAACTGTAAAAGCAATATATTGGTGTATCTGTAAAGATGTTGATGATGGAAGACCTATGATTAAGTGTGATGACAGTGATGAGTGTGAAATCGAATGGTTTCATTTTCAATGTGTAAATTTACAAGACACTCCAAGAGAACCATGGTTTCGTAATAAGTGTTGTGAAAGTGTTTAGACACAAAGTTTAATCAAGATTTTTTGTGCATCTCTTTTTTTATTTCATTACGTAGCTTGTTTTATCTAATAAGCTTCATCTAATATCTTTTATTTATTAAATAAATATTTATAAATATCTGTACTTCTTTTAATTTTTTTTAGTAAGTACAATCGCAGGAAATTATTATACTATCTCTATATTAATATGTGGTTTTTTTCATCAATAGATACGAATAAATTAAATCATATTTTCAGCTTTTGGAAACAATTTTATTTTCTTCCCTAGACAATTACACGAAATTACAAACAGAATTAGTTTAATAACAAGAGACAGATTCACAAAGGCATTTTTGAAGGCGTAATATTAATAAGTTCACAACAAATTGTTACAATTTTATCCAACATACTGCAGCTATTCGGAGAGTTATTTTTCTTTAACATGGATATAGGAATTACGCCCTTCAATATACCAAATTTATTTTTCACTGTCCCTATAATCCTCTCGACATGTATTCTAACATGAGCAATGTTGCGAGTTTCCTCAATTTCTATGGGATGCAACTGAGTTTTATCTTTTGTAAATGCAGGTATAACTAATTTCGCTTGAAGAATTCCCAATGTATCTTGAATTAGAAACCCTCTATCTGCCAAAACAACATCCCCTGGTTTTATCTTATCACTAAAACCGCTCAATTGTACAATTTGTGTATCTGAAGTGCTACCACCCCATGCACTACTAATATAGCTGATACTGCCTTGAGAAGTAATTCCAATTCAAAATTTAATTGTACTATGGTGCTTATAATTAAACCAACATTGCTGTTGTGTTACTAATGATGCAGGTCTTTCTATAAATATTTCAAAACAGTCTATAATTACTGTTGTTTTCTCTTAAAGAGCTTCCTGAAAACAAAATGGAAGATTTTTTAATTTTTCCAAATGGGAACATGGTGGCTCACTAAATCATCACGAAAGAGCATTGAGGTACCTTCATTTTGATACCCTACATTAATATGCCGAACGAACGTTTATTAAGTATTTTTTGTGAAAACGCAAAAAAAAATTGAAAAAAAAATTATGTCAAAAATATCTTTTGCTGCAGTTGTACTCGAAATATTATCCAGAATCAAAATATCGAAAAAAATTCAGGTAGTCCCATTTAAAAATCGAAAATCAAAGTCATTTCCGGTAAAAGCGCAAGTGATAAGAATGTATCGACTATGTCAAGAAATGTAAATTAAAGCCCCGTACATATTTCCCAAATTTCGTTTCTCTATCTCAAATATTTTAGAAATCACAGGGGCGAGCCACCTCCCAGAAACACCCGGTATATATTCTATTTCATAAAAGAAGACAAAATAGTATAGTATAGTATATCTTTGATGCTAAGCAGTAAAATTTAAAGTCGGTAATATTTGTTAGTAAGATTTGTTGTGCAGATTCAGTCTGCAAACTAAAGATAATAGCTAGACTATCCCAGTCTATTATCAATCAAAGTTTATTCATTAAATTAATATCGTCAAAATGAAAGAATTATGTAATACATTATATTATATTATTATTATTATAAAGAATAACATAAAAATATTCTTTTGTCATTTTCCTCATAAAATGTTATGAACAATAGGTAAACATAAGTGTACAGTGTGTTTAAAAAAATATGTATATAATTTTTGTGAATACTTTGTCAATTGGTCATGTGCCAATTGGTTTTAGTAATTAGAAACTCTTCTAAATAAACATGTATATTCTTTGGACAAAATATGCTGACTGGAAATATATTATGCATGTATATGCAGTTGTCGAAATTACGTTTGCGTATATTAGTTTTATAAATTGCTTAGAATCTATCGTTACAATATAGGTATAAAAAATTGTGTTTAAAACACGTCACACTACTTTAAAAAGATGATACGAAGCGAATGTCGACGTCGTATTTATTGAAGTCGACCAGGTTTACAGGCTGCTCAGTGGAGAGCGTCTGTTGACGTCATATGGGACGCGCTTGCTCCTACCGCTTGCCAGCATTGATTATTGCTGTAACTATCGAGCTACAGACATGCATTCGCGCGAACGTAAATACCTGGTGCAGTATTTATTTCCATCATAAAATAATGTGAGTTAAAAATTACAAACAACGGACGCTAATTAATCCAGAATATATCTTTATCAGCACTGATGTTTAAATATACGCGACTTATCATTCAAATAGAATAATAGCTTTAGTATTTTTATCTAACAACTAATTTCTTCCAAATTGGCGAATCTCAAATTAAAATATAATAAGTGATAGATAATTCGGAATTAATAAAGTTGCATTTGATGAAAGGAAGAATATTTTAAGGAATTGTAGTAGTGATCGTAAACTCATGATCCTACAAAATGCCCTACAACGAATCAAAAATATTATGTAGTGTATAGGCGGTGTTGGTTTCGTGATATGGACGAGAGCAATTAAGAAACGATAACCATGGGAAACTCTTGCAGTAGTGGACAAGCTCATAAAGATAAAGATAATATGTCTCAACGTTCAGAAGAGTAAGTATTGAAAACTTCAATCCAATTAAATTACGGAACAGTTAATTTTTTTTTCGGGTCCTGCATCTTGGTGTGAGGACCATACACCGGAATAAAGGAGCGTATAAAGGAATTGTACCACATTTGAATAATTTCACCCGCTACTATTATAATTTCTTATATATTCTACATTATATACATATATATACATACATATATGTAAAATACATTATAGTTTATGTATTGTTATTTCAGTTACTTATAATTCATATTTGGTTATTTGCTAGTAAGAAATCTTTCGTGTTGTATTTTATACTTCTTACGATTATTTTATGGCTCCTTTATTTCGACGCATGGTGTCGACGTTTGCTTTTAATAACTCTGTCTTTCACTGCTATTACAACATATTGTATTTCATTTATTTACATTGTGTTGGTTTTTCAAAGTGGCGTTTATCATGAAACATGTATGCAATATTACAATTACTACATCGTCATGTCACAGATATTCAGTAAAATTATATGTATGTATACGTATACAGGGTCTTTCACGATACCTGTTGGTTAGAAGATTTTGCGAATCTATACTGCTAGTACAATTCTGAAATTTGCATTTGTAATAGTGGTTCATTGTTTTAGAATATTTTCAACCAAATTTTACTTCCAGTTGTATACCGGAAGTAAATACAATACATAAAAATCAATTTAGATCACCTAGAAATTCTACACTGATCAGTATGGAGGTTTTTCAGTTCTTAGAAACTATTGATTCCAATTACGGAAATTATTTTAATATGTCTTATTTTTGTCGTAGTTTACTATGAAAACAAAGTATTTCGATAAAAGTTGTCAAATAGGTGACATTTTTGCTGTTTTATATAAAATAAAAAATCACTGAATTAGTCTTTTCTGTAGTTCTGTTTTTAACGGCTTCTCCATACTGGAGTAATTAAAATTTATAAAAAATGATTGGATTTTATTGATTAACTCTGCTTTTACTATTATTATATTTGCATTTCTTTTAAATAACCCCATATAAAAAATTCAACGGAGTTGGACCAGGAGACCTAGGCGGTCATTTCGAGACCCCGTTAGTATCTATTTATCGATCTTCAAATATCTGGGTTAGTTGCAACTAGTGTGCAGAAGCACCATATAGTTGATACCAACAATTCCTGTTTTCAATAAGTGGCGTCTCATCCCAAACATGTTGAGACGATGTCTCGTAATATTTCTAAGTATCGATCGCTTGTTAAGTTTTCATCATATAATTTATAACATAATCGACCATTATTCATTATTGCCAAAACATCTGCAGCAAATGTACGTATATGATTTACGGCCTGAACAACAACTAAATTTTCTGTTGCCCAATACCTATTGTAAATGTCGATTGCCTAAACTTTCCCGTGTAAATTTGGATTCATCAGTCCTAGTATATTTTTTTTAATTTACGTTTTCCTGAATTTTTATTATTACAGATTCACAAAATTTAATTCGATTAATATTGCCTTCCAGTATAATTCTTGCAATAATCGAAACGAATACCTATGCTTGCATTTTGTGTCTTTTTAAAATTGACAGTCTGAGATCAACTGAGGCTGCGGCAACTGAACTTAGTACTCACCTAGGGAGATTTGGCGAAAATGAAAAACAAGAAAAATGTTACCCATTTGACAACTTTCATCTAAATACTTTGTTTTCATAGCAAACTATGATAAAAATAACAGATATTAGGATAATTGCCGTAGTTGGAACCAATAATCTGTATTAACACAAAAACTAATAAAGATAGGTGTACCAGACCTTAATACTGATCGATGTACGGAACTGTATTCCGTATCATTTAGAAAGTAAAAGTTGTGTCCGTTTTCGATTTAACTAGAAACTCTGTATTATATGTACGTCATTTTTTAATTCTACGTGGTAAATTAGGATAACTTTGTTTCCAATTTCTTATACCTATCTATTGCCAATTTCGAGAAAATTTGATTTGTACGAAAATGTAGGTTTTCATGGAAAAATTAAAAACATTCATATTTAGAAGTTATTGTGTCATATTGAGGTTCCAATAAAGCGGTAGAGTATTTTTATATTGGCTACATAGTTTTCAGCAAAACAGTTCATGTTTTATACTGTTTAAACAAATAATTCGTTTAACTTAAATAGAACATCCTGTATTTATCTACTTCACGTAAAAGCACATTGGATATCTATGTCCAAATTTAACTATTAAAGTATTATTAACGATACTTTTCAAAAAGTTCCTAAAACCGATGTTTTAGAATGTGTTCTTTATTGTCCTGTATATTCGACTGAAATCTCAAAACCTATATCTTTTAGCGTTTATGCACAAGAGGCTGAAGAAGTACTTGTGACTTATTCTGTACAGGGTGAGGCATTAGTGCGTCAAAGCTCAATATAGTAATATATAATATATTATTATTAAGGATATCACAAAATGTTATGTACAAGAATCATAGACAGTCTTAAGCTACATATTATAAAATTATTTTCATATATATACAGAATGTTTCATATTGCCACGGTGAATCAAACATAAATTTTCTTAGATGGGATACACCATATATTATTTAAAATTTAGATTAAGCATATCTTCCTCATTCCTTCGATATAAGGTTTCATTGAGTTATACCGAGTATTTCAGAAGTTATGGTCAATTTTGTCTGAAAATCATTTGTCTATATAGCAACATACGTACTATATACTTTCAATAAAGCATTTTTCGTTAAATACTATTTTTTAATATCTTATTGTCTTACATAATAAATAATAAACGTTACAATACTTTTCAATAAAGCATAAATATTTACATCGGAAAACTGCTACAAAAAGTAGCAGTTTCTTTTAACATTCGTTAGCTGCTACAAACTGCTAACGATAGTTAGCAGTTTCAAAAGAGCAGTTTGCTTCGTAGCAACCCATCACTGGTATTCAGTATACTACTTCCCTAATCGATACCTACCGGTGACTTACCAATGTGCTACCTGAACACGACCAATGTTGTCGAGTATGAATCGTTGAGTTGGAATTTATAACATAATTAAAGTTTGTAATAATATGATATCACCATAAATAAAATTTTATTCTATTTTTGTATTCAGAAGGTGAAGAAAAACGCGAAAAACTGTTCGAAAAAGGTCACACAGAGAACAAATTACTAGGTTTAAGTAAGAATAACTTAATTCAAGTCATTCTCATTCTAATATATAAGCAAAAACTTATTTTCTTCGAGCAAGAAATTTAATTTATTGGAATTTCAAGAAATTATATACTGAATTTTAGAAATCATTTCCTTGTTTAAAGAAAATAATACTTAATGCAAGAAACGTTAAATACTATATTCAAGTAATGTACTTTCTTATATAAAGTTTATTGGGTTACAGTAAGAAAAAGTAGTATTTAAATTAAAGCACTATTTGATTTGGATTAAATATATCATGGAACACTAAACACTTTAACCCACTAAACACCAAACAAGACTAACTAAAAGACCCAGTGAAGAACTTTAAATATATCATTATATTCAAATAAGTATATATTAATCTTGATTGATAATTCTAATTTCTTGAAATAAATGTGCAAGAATGTAGCTAAAATAAGTACAGAAATAAGCTGGCTTACGATTCTCGTGTTCTCTGTCGTGTAGAAAATTCCTGGTTCTGACTTCATTTCTGAAAATCATAAGATTAATCACTTGCAGTAAAATCACAATCCTTTATATGATAGAGAAACCAGCGAAAAGGTGCATTCAACGACGATTGTGAAAGCCTGAATACTATTTTAATCACAGGAATTAACATTTCCGGGTATTGAATGTCCCTAATTTTGTACGCTGTTATAAGAAAAGGTATAAGGTTATAATCACAATACAAAAGCACATGTGCACATATTACGTCTATTGCATAGTTGCATATAGTGGGAGAAACGCCACCTATAGCATTTTTTGGTTATTTCCATCAAGTAAACGATGTTCTTGTCTGTACAAATTATTTCTTGGATCAAATCTGATTTTAAGATTATCATTTACTGTTCCCAAGATATTCAATTAACTTGTAGATAGTAAAATTTCTCTTAACAAATAAAAAAATACTTAGTTTAAGTGGATTTCCTCATGAGAAAATAATTTCGTAAATATAGAAATCCTTTTTCTGTGTGGATTGCTTTAATGTATAGTTATTATTGCGACAAACAGATTTAGTTTTACGCATTCATTATTATCACGTTTTGTGTACTTATAATGGATGCATGTATGTAGAAAACAGGTCCTTAGGTTCGTCTACGAGGTTTAGAACGTAGAATCGCTTGTACTCATTGCCCATTTCATTGCTTAAATCTAGCAGTTCATTGAAAAGAAAATTCATTGAAAAACGTACCGAAAGTTGTGGGTTTTTTGATGACAATATCAGAGTTCATGCGTTTTATGCCACGTTCACTTAAATGCTGAGCTTGTTTTAAAAACCTTCAAGTAGTAGAAATACAAGTAATAATGGAAGAAGTGTACATCCTGTGCTTGGTAGCATGAATCGAAGAATTAATTTATGTTTAAAAAATAATGGAGGGCATATTCAATAATTATTATTGTGATGTATTTAATACTCTGTATGCATATTCAAATACAGATATTTACATCATGCGTATTAGTAAGTAATAAACGGAACTGAAAATCGAGAATTTAATCTAAAAGTAAAACTACTGGATATATACCGGT
The DNA here is from genome assembly GCA_023690525.1 of Holotrichia oblita. NCBI lineage: Eukaryota > Metazoa > Arthropoda > Insecta > Coleoptera > Scarabaeidae > Holotrichia > Holotrichia oblita. The sequence goes on along the minus strand of CM043016.1, from coordinate 124,091,709 downwards.
GTGAAAAGAGCAGCCACAGATAGCAGCCAATTTTTCCGAAGATACCCGAACGTACATAGGCGTACTGATATATATTATCTAAGACCATTTTAATAGAAAATTAAAAACTATATTCTTTTTCAAGCTAACACATACAGACACGGCACACCTGTCACATGTTACCAGATAGATGTTTGCTGCAAATATAATCGATTTGCAAAGGGTCCCAGGGGGACATTACCTAAGACCACTTTACTAAAAAATTAAAAAATTATATTCTTTTTCAAGCTAACACATACAGACGCGGCACACCTTCGACGTGCTACCAGATAGATGTTTACTGCAAATATAATCGATTTGCAAAGGGTCCCAGGGAGACATTACCTAAGACCACTTTACTAAAAAATTAAAAAATTATATTCACTTTCAAGCTAACACATACAGACCCGGCACACCTGCCAGACGTTACCAGGTCAATGTTTGCTGCAAATATAATCGATTTGCAAAAGGTCCCAGTGGGACATTACCTACAAGCACTTTACTAAAAAATAAAAAAATTATATTCTTTTTCAAGCTAACACATACAGACACGGCACACCTGCCACACGATACCAGGTGGAAGTTTGCTGCAAATATAATCGATTTGCAAAGGGTCCCAGAGGGACATTACCTAAGACCACTTTACTAAAAAATTAAAAAATTACATTCTTTTTCAAGCTAACACATACAGACGCGGCACAGTTTTTTCAAAATAATTGTAAGATGTCAAATTAGCCATGAAGAAATGACAGTAAAGGCCATTAAATCATAAATTGAGATAAACTTATTAAATACAACACAACTACAAAGTTAAACTTATACCAGTAATTAATATTTGCACAGTGAACACTTTGACCAACTTTTTTAATTGTATTTTTAATTTTTGAAGTTTTCTTGTTTTTTTAATGCAGTAAATTTGAAGTAATGCATAAATTTACTCACTTTTTACTATAATACTGCGTTTTTTACCTAAAATGTTGAACTTAGGTATAGGGAATGCTATAGCAAAGTTGTAGAATATTTAATTCTGCGTTTTACTGATTCATAATATACAGGGTGTTCCGTCTGAATTAACGGAGATTTTTCATATTTTACTTCGTCAAATTTTACATTTTTTGGGCACCCCTTATACTGTAGGTCAGTTTCTGACATGGTGTTTTGAAGAACCATTATTGCTTAATATTTGGTCTGAAAATAGCTTTTCTGTTAATTAGCGTAACCACAAAATTTGCGATATTGTAATTGACAAAAATTGAGTAGAAAAACATAGTAAGCCAAATATCTCAAAGACCATCAGTTTTTTCATATGAATACCATACATAAAGTCGCTTTTATTTTTCATGTAGATTCAAAATAAATTATAAAAAATATAGGTTTGTATTTAAGAAAACAAAGTTGCTGTCTGTGCAGAGGAAATGGAACACCCTGCATAATCGGCATTATTTTTGGTTTGTAGATCTTGAGAAAACTAGACAGTGAAGTAAAAAAAGTTTCAATTATCTCTCTTATCAACCAAGATATTGGACTTCCGCGTACTAGGTGGGCACCCTGTATAGTGTATCCCGTTTAAGAAAATGTATGTTTGGTTCACCCTGGCAATATGAAACAACCTGTATGTGCGAATATAATTTTAAAATATGTAGCTTAAGACTGTCTATGATTTATGTGTATAACATTTTGTGATATCTTTAATATTAACGGATATATTGAGCTTTGACGCACTAATGCTTCACCCTGATATGTATGTATGTATAATCAAAGGTTCTAGCTGAACCATAGAATAAAGTACAAGAACCGTCGCTTTATATCAATCATAGAACTTGTGTTTTGCGCTATGACAACACAATTAAATAGGTAGAGAGATATACACTGTCGGCCCCGAGAGAGCTTGAATCCTACTACTAATGTAAAATATCGACATAGTTGCCACAGCGTTATACTTATATATACATATGAACAGCTAGTACGACGTACGAGACAAGGAGCCAGTGTCTACTGGTGTCGCTTTGATGTTTGACGGAGGTTGCTTGTTGTCGAAGAAAAAGCATGGCGCATAAATTGCGTGAAAAATGCGACACATTAAGTAAAGGAATTACTATTGTGTATTGAATTAATCATTGCGCAATCTCTTAATAGGTTTTAAGATTGATATTCGCAAGTAAACGAAGGAATTATAAAGCAGATTAGAAAACAGGACAATACTATATTCAGACAGCAATTTATTAGACTAATTTAAATTTTTAAAGAAAGACTTGAATAACACCAACATAAAATATTTTAATACGATATGAATATCCAGCTATAGCTCTAACTGCAAGCCAACGCTGTTACGAGCATACTAACAATAAGCAAGGAGCATATCATATAAGCTATATAAACGCTAGCACACTCTGATGAGTATATGGCGTACTAAATACGTAAACGATAAATGTCATCATAAAATTTCCTGATAATTAAGCTCGTAGATATATTTAACAATTGTTCTTGAATCAAAGTTTGATGATCACTGTTAACATAAGTGTATCATGAAAAACTAACCTTCCGCACAGCAACATTTTTTCCGAATAGAATTTATATGACCGAACCATTACAACACAACCATCCTATCGTAAATGTCATTAATATATAATACCAAACTAAGAGTGTGATGAAAACTATTTGTGTCACAAAATTTCTTAAACATTGTAAAAGTATGATGGAGTTCTACATTAGCAGAAAATAAAGAAGATTTACAAACCTCACAATCAGGTAAATTAAGCTTTCTTAGAAAAAATCCACATGCATAAGATGACAACTTGATAATTTAAATCATTTTCATCATTAATTGGAACATTTAGAGAAGAATCTTCTAATTCATTCTTATCCAACGCACTATTTCTATCACTTTCAGGTTCAATAGAAGTCATAAATGATTGTAGATTAGTTAAGATATGTCCACTATCTTGCTCGCAATAGAATCCGACAGAATGAGAAGACACAAAATTATTTAAAATACAAGTTTTAAAATTGGCAATAAATTGATGACAACTTGGATTTGTGTTAAGACCACAACACTGACATACACCAAGCAGATTCTCTAAGCTATCTTGATTAATGATCTTGTTCGCAAGTGTCCAGTTTATTCCACAAGGAAACAAAACCTTGAAGAGTATGAATCCAGCTCACTTTCACTGGTAGTGATTTTATCTGACAGTACTGTAGGTAAGTTTAAGTACGGTGTGTTACTTAAACTTACGTAACTTTCAAATTGACAGTGCTCAATTTTTTCAAGGCTTTCATACATCTTCTATACTACAATTTTAAGTATTCTGATTTAGAAGTAACACAACAAGTCTACGATTGGAGCCTAATCTGCATAACTTAGAACTTTGAATAGAGTTTAACCATATATGTTTTCTATCATTAGAAAGGAGGGTAAAAAATGTTAATTTTGATAACCTGAATGATATAAAATATTGGAATAATATTTATCAACTTTCGCAACGTAGAATTTTACATTTATATTTGTACACAGTTGGAAAAGACATAAAAATACATTTCCCTAAATATTACAATGAATTATTATTACTCCAGCAACAATTAATAAAATAAAACAACAATTAAGGATAACAAAACCTACCCAAAACTAGTTTTCTTTATAACCTCACAAAATAATTTGTAAACACTACTGATTTGTAGATATTTTCGATACCGTGCACTGTTGCCATATCGCACACTTTTATAGCTAACCATATTTATTCAGATTTCTTGTTAACAACACCAATAAAAACATTTTTGTCAAAATAACGCTAAAAACTTTCTCATTCTTCACATTAAAACCTTCTTTGATTATAATCCCTTTAGATACAAAGCTGGCAAAGATTTGGCAACAATAGAATATTTAGAACTCCATATGAATCAGAGATAGCGCGCACATCTTGAAGCATATGGCGCGTGCCAATATGTACGTTCTACGAATAATTGCGGTGATAGGCAAAGCAATCTCATATGCGCGAAATCGCGCGTGGCACCTTTAAAGTCGATTAGTCTTTCACGTTTGGAACTTTGCGGCGCGCTTCTGCTGGCACAGCTCATGCGTAAGGTTTTAAAGGGCTTACAAGTAAAGTTATGGTTTCATGGGCCGCCTTGGTTAACATGGTCAAAGACCGAATGGCCAACGGGACCATCGATTAACATTGAAGACAGCACGCGAGAGAAACGAAAAATCAAACCAATTTGTTTAAACGTTACAAATGACATAGACATTTTTTATAGATTTCCTACACTTAATCGACTAACAAGAGTTATGGCATGTTGTCCTAGGTTTGCTAAGAACGCAAGCGTTTCACAGGAAAAACGTACCTTAGGTCCGTTGACGATTGATAAATTGGATAACGCTTCGAAGAAACTAGTAAAACTAGCTCAATTACAGGTATTTCCTATAGACATCGGTAACTTAAGGACCAGAAAACCTTTGTCGTGTAAAAGTAAGCTTCTACAATTAGATCCCTTTTTAGACTCAAGCCGTTTAATTCGCGTAGGCTGCAGATTAGGTAAATCATCTATATCATACAATACAAGGTTTCCTATTATTTTACCTCAAAAACATGCTCTAACGAAACTTATAATAAAGCACGAACATCATCGTCAATTACACGCAGGCGCGCAAGCCGTACTCGCTTCATTAAGACTCAATTATTGGCCATTAAGCGGGAGAAACGCGGTACGCAGCGTATTACGGGGATGCATGACTTGTTTTAGGGTTGAACCGCGTAAATTTAAACAAAAACTGGGAGAGTTGCCTGAATTTAGGGTTAACGCTGCGAGACTATTTTTAATAAGCGGCGTTGATTACGCAGGGCCTTTTGAGTTAAAGGCTAGCAAATTAAGGGCTAAAGGCTATATATGTATGTTTGTCTGCTTTGCTACAAAAGTAGTTCATATGGAGGTTGTATGTTTGTCTGCTTTGCTACAAAAGTAGTTCATATGGAGGTTATTGGCGACTTAACCGCAGACTCCTTTCTGAACGCGATCAAACGATTCACAGCTCGTAGAGGTATTTGTAAGCATTTATATTCAGATAATGCAACGAATTTTGTGGGTGCTAACAAAAAGTTAAAACAAAATTTGCAAAATTTAGGAAAAACTGACCAAAACTCTCAAGCGTATTTTAAACAAAAGAAAATCACGTGGCATTTCATACCCGCACGTTCACTACATCATGGAGGACTTTGGGAGGCTGCAATTAAGGAGGCAAAATTTCATTTAAAACGAATTTTTGGAACTACCAAATTACATTTTGAAGATTTTAATAGTGATTGCGCAAATTGAAGCTGTGCTTAACTCCAGACCCCTTATACCATCAAGTAATGATCCTAACGACCTTGTCGCACTTTCTCCAGCCCACTTCCTAATAGGGGACTGTTTAACGCCGATACCCGAAGAAGAGATAGGCAAGCCAACAAATCTGCTTCATCAGTACAAAAAACTCCAGCATATCGTTCAACAATTTTGGCGTCGCTGGTCGCGCGAATATTTATCTTCCTTGCAACCACGAACGAAATGGCAAAGGGTTTCGTCGCAGCGTTTACAATTCGGAGATATCGTAGTCCTGAAGGATGACAACCTACCGTCATTACTTTGGCGGATTGGACGTATAGTCGATCTACATACAGGTGCGGATAATGTAGTGCGCGTAGTTAGTGTACGTACCAGTAATGGTATAACGAAACGTGCAGTACAGGGCATATGCAAATTGCCAATAAAAGCAGATACTGTTTAAATTGAATATTTATGTAACTTATATTTTAGTTAATTTGTCACATTATCATTGTTTTTATAATTTTTGAAAGTCAATCCTTTCAAGAGTTAATGTGTGTGGTCTAAATATACATATGTATGTCCGAAGTTTTTCTCAGTAGTAAGTAGTGTGTTCGTCAAAATCAATCACAAACTAAACAAGTTTATTAAATAAATATATAAAACTTTTAAAATTTGATCAGTTCTGACACTGACAGTTGTAGACTTTAAAACGTGAAATTACTACTAATGCAGAATATGGATTTCTTCTTTTAAATTAAAAGAAAAGCAGTAGTTTCCTACGTGACGTTTCGGATGTATTGCAATCTTTTTTCAAATCTACATATAAAAATATAATAAATCTTAATTTTTTTAATCAGTAAACATTAACTTAACCAGATTAATGGTTTTTCTAAATACAAGGCTCTAAAAATATGGCGAAACAATTTTGTCAATTTTGGAAACATGCGCAAAATATTTGATAGACAATTTTGTAAACAAAAAACAGACATGTTAGATTTTAAACCTCGACATTTTAAAAACAATATGTTGAATGCAATGAAAATATTTTATATATATATATATATATATAAATAAAATTATAAACTCATCAAGTGGAAAACGATTTTTAACTGGCCATACAAAGATATCTGACTGTAAAAGACTACCAAAGACATTTATGGATAACATTAATACAAAAGAACAATCTTCAAATTTTACTAATATTTATAATAATTTAATTAAATTTATCAAATCCACTGATGTGTTGATAATTTTAATTTTTTTTTATCTACAGGATGCTTCATTAATTATGGAAAATATTTTAACTGGAGATACTATGTGTCAAATAATGACCATTGACCAAAAATAGCCTTATTCAAAATCGCACCGTTTTCGAGATGGAGGTCTTCAAAGTTCCAGAAAAAAATCGTTTTTTTTTCATCTTTAAGCTAATCTACTTGTACGATGAAAATAAGATTTGGCATGACGATTTAGTATTTATTAGATGCTTCTTATGGTGGAATTTTCCGAAATTAGCAAAATTACAGCAAACCATTTTTAAACGAAGGGTGAATATGTTGTTTACATAGGAAGTATTGAAGAATAAATACTTACCGATTGTGATAGTTTCCGCCTAACATTGTCGAAGAAAGATGTTATTCCGAGAATTATGAGGTGGTGTTTGCTCCTACAGAATTGTGAGTACACTATAGAGCACAGATCAAATGAGCGCATGTAACATGTGGATGCATTAAGTCGCCTGAACCATATATTGGTACTTGAGGGAAACACGGTAGAACAGACAGTACTGGAAGAATCAGAACACCCATTGTTCGAGTTAAGAAATTGATTGGTATACCGCAAGCAAGTTGGTATTGTTGTAAGATATTATTCTATGTACCTAGAAGTATGGAATACACCGTGATTCACACATATCATAGCCAAATGGGACATTTCGGTATATATAAAACCCTTGAACTACTTAATAGGATTTATTGGTTTCCCAAGATGAGGCAAAAGATCGACGATTTCATCAGTAACTGCCTTAAATGTATAGAGTTTAATAGAAAAACAGGAAAGGTGGAAGGATGTCTACATAATATACCAAAGGGTAGTTTACCGTTTGAGACCCTACACATCGACCCTTACGGACCATTACCGATTTCAAAGTGCAAACAGAAATATATATTTGCGATGATGGATGGATTTTCCAAATTTGTAAAATTGTACTCTTGCAAAAGCACGGATACTACCAAAGTGGTTAGACACTTAGATTCATATTTCCAGTTACAATATATCCCATAATTAATGAAGCACCCTTTCATTACATTCAACATATTTTTTGTCGAAATTTAAAACATACATGTTTGTTTTTTGTTTACAAAATTGTTTACCAAATATTTTGCATATGTTCGCAAAATTGACAAAATTGTTTCACCATATCGAGTGTCCGTAAATGCTTGAAGCTAACAGCTACTGTCAAATTTTGGTTAAGTTTGTAACACTACATTTGATTGCGATCGCAGGAATTAACATGAGCGTCCCACGCGGTAGTTACTTTCAGCATAATTATTAAAATTGTTTCTTAAAATCAAACACAATACGCTTCCATTTGGAAACGTTTATAGTTGGTTAAGAGGCGACTGCAGTATATTTCGATGCCTGTATTTTCAGCCTACAATATTGTATTTAACAAAGCTTCAATGTTTTATTGTTTTCACAAAATATACTAAAAACAGTTTTTACTAAAAACCAAAGAGAAGTGCAATAGAATGACGAAAGATCAGAGTAGGCCGTAAGCTAAATAACAATGCAAAATATGTGTATTAACACTCTAAAAATGAACGTTAAAGTAAAAAGATACATTGCAGAAATTGAGAAGATTCTAATTTTTATATATATTATAGATATATTTTATATTTTTAGATATGTAAAGCTGACTATCAATTGCAACAACAAAATCAATATATCCGCCTTCAAATTTTGTGATAACAATATTTAGTGAATATTTCAACCAAATATTGCTGTTGTCGTTTTAGCATTGTATCTCCGAAATATTCTAGTTTACACATTATGCGGAAGATTTCTCTCATTATTTATATCTGCAAGATGTATGATTTGTATTGCTTTCGCGCCTTGTAATTGTGCGTTTATCATATCGTTAGCAGCTAAATTCAATACACCTGTTTTGTATTTAAGCGGTAATTCTCAATGCATTGTGGAAACCGCATGCATAAATATATATACTCTTTATAAATAGGAGGTATAACATTAATTTGTATACTTTAACACCGTTTTTTATTAGTTTTAACGTTCTTTACTGTAACCGATTTATATTCTGCAATCATTGATATTATATAAAATTTATAACTTTTAAAGAACATTTTAAAATGAATGTTGAAATTCCAAACCTATTCCTTTAGTGGATTGTGACATAAATTTGCTATCTATTAAAAATCTATTAAATGATTTACTGCGACTTAATACTTACTTCTTGTGTTTGATGTAGTGCTGCTGTCATTTTTATTCAATGTGCAAAATACAAATATTCCGCTATATTTTAGGGTATTTATGGTTAAACAACTTTCTTACAAATATTGCTACTCCTGACAACTTTGCCGCTATAACTATTAAATGTTTTAAATAATCGATGGTTTTAGTCGTTACTTTGTGGTACATTTTTAATATAAATACATAAAACAAAGTAAAAGTATTCCTATAAATCCTCCTTAGTGATCTTGTGATAACTAGCTTTAAAAAAGCCATGATTAGTGGTAGAGTTGCATTTGTGTTGTAATGCGCAGAAAATATTTTATCAGTACAAACAAATAACTAAATACGGTATAATTTAGTTACTTTTTCTTAGGATAGTTATATCCGCGAAATTGAAATACCGACAAACGTAAGTGAGCTCCTACTGAAAAAATCTGGAAAGTTTCTATAAATACATTCTTAAGAATGTTCCGTTTTCAAAATACAGAGCGTTCAAATTTTATTTATTTATTTAAAAATGATTTTTTTATATTGCGTACATCTATTAAAATTATCTACAGGTGGTATTTTTTGCAGGCTGATAACCGTATTTACCCAAACAATTTCTATTGCAACAGCACTGACTTTTATTTTATGAGAAAATTAATTTTCTGATCTCATTTTCAACGATTTCTGCTTTGTTAGTTTGGTTCGCCTAATATTTTTCAAACTAGTATAACTATCAGAGCTTAACTTTTAACGAGTCTACAAAAATACTATATCGAAGATATTTTTCAAAATAACTGTTACAAATTTGTTATTTTTTCTTTACAAATTTTGTATTGTTGTATTTAATGATGCCGTATATTACGCCATCTGTTGGCAATGTATACAATAATAGGTTAAGTAGTGCGCATGCACAGTATGTAACAGAGAGTGTGTACGTTTTTTAAGAAGCTATTATAGATGTGAGATTAATGTTTCGTTGTTATTTAAAATCATCCACCTCATCTCACACAAAACATGGTCCTTCGAAAAAAGCAATAACAAGTTATGATAGACATGTTAATCTTGAAAGGCAAAAAATTAGGTATGTACCAAGTGAATAGCAACTAAGGAATATAAATTATAGATCTCACAAACTTGTAATATTTCATCAGAATGACCAAAGTTTTAAAAATAAAATTGCCTCATTAGAAATTGCTTTATCTACAGATAATATCGATATAGAGTGTTTTTCAGAGCATTGGCTAAAAGAAGATGAAATATTTAACACTGTATTAGAATATTCTCTCTGTAGTTATTTTACTAGAAAGGACTCAAAGGGTGGCGGGGTTTCAATTTATATGCACTCTAAATGTGGATACAGCGTTGATAGTATAGATGGGTTAGATAGGTTTTCTATTGAAAAACATTTGGAAGTCTGTGGTGTAAAACTGATTCTGAGGGAAGCGTCATTAGCTATAATTACAATATATAGACCTCCAAATGGCGAAATCGACGTGTTTTTGAAACAATTGAGTTCTATACTGGAATATGTAACTTTAAAGGTTAGTGTTAATATTATATTAAATGGCGATCTTAATATTGATTATCTTATTAGATCTGATATTAATGATACTTTGCGTGATTTATTTAATGTTTATAATGTAAAATTACTATTAAATGAGCCAACCAGAATTACTCCAAGTACGGCAGCAGGAATTGACTATCTTTGTTATAATGTAGACAGTGTAAACCTTGAATCTTTCTGGGTATCCCATAACGGTTTATCGGATCACTCTGCACAAATTCTGCAATATATGACAGGTAATAGTTCACAAAAAGATGACTACTATTTTACTAGAGTATTTAATACTGAAAACTCGAACCATTTTCTGTTTTATTTAACTAAAGAAAATTGGATGGATGTATTAACGGCTGATTCAATGGATAACGCCTTTGCAGTATTTATAGGCACTTTACAATATTATATAGATCTATGCTTTCCAGTGAAAAGATTTAAAATTACTTCGAAAACTAAAAGCAGTCCGTGGTTGACAAAAGGTATTAGAATATCATCTGTCAACCTTAGAAATTTATATGAACTTGCCCTAAACTCTAGAGATAAGTCGGACTGGCAGTACTACAAAGACTATAAAAAAATATATCAAAGAGTTTTATATGCTGCTAAGCAACTTCATAATTATCGTACTTTTATGAATTCTAGCAATAAATCTAAAAGTGCCTGGAATATCATAAATAATTATGTATATAAGAAACGTCAAAATCACAAAATAAATCGAATAAAATATAATAATGAAGTTCTAGAAAATCCACAGGCAATAGCCGATGCATTTTGTACCCATTATAGTAATTTTTCCTCTACTGGCAACATTACAAATTCTTCAAATTTTATTTCTATGTATAACGCTAAAGGTAAACACTATCCGACGATGTATGTTACTCCTATTACCGAAAACTGCACATATAATGCTATTTTAAACCTAAAAAATTCAAAATCTACAGGAACTGATGGTGATGCCAATCTACAAATCTGGCGATAATTTATTGATCACGAATTACCGACCAATATCTCTTCTTTCAACAATTTCAAAGATTTTTGAAAAAATAATGGCGGAAAAGATTGTTGATTTTTGTTCAAGGAATGAGATTATAAATTCAGCACAACATGGATTTCAGAAAAACAAATCAACTACAACTGCTATTTTGGAGCTCATAAACGAATTACACTGGCAGTTGGATAAACACAATAGATGTGTAGGTGTATTTATGGATTTAAGTAAAGCCTTTGACCTAGTACATAGATCATACGCTTTTGCTAAAAAAATTAGAATCATATGGCTTGTGTGGTAATATACAGAAATGGATAAACTCTTATCTCTCCGGAAGGCAACTTGTTGCGGAAGTAAACGGTGTAAAATCAAGAAAGTACCCTGTCAACTGCGGTGTGGCTCAGTAGGAAGAGTTGCCCAAGACATGCTGGATACGTTTTCATATTGGTTCCACCAAAATGAATTGATTTTAAATAAACACAAGACAGTTTTTGTTAATTTCTGTGCTCAACCTTGGACAATGGATACGTCTTTATTACTTAAAGTGAAGAACAAGTCAATACAGCAAGTAACGACTACCAAATTTTTAGGACTCTATGTTGACTGTGGTTTGACATGGTACACCCACATTGATAATTTATGTAAAAAACTTGCAAGTGCTTGTTACGCTCTGTTTAGACTCCGATATTTGGTACAAAAAGAAGTCCTGTTGTGTTATTATTTTTCAACTTTTGAATCACGAATTCGATACGGTCTAATTTTTTGGGGCAGTTCGCCAAACATGCAGCGGGCTTTTAAAATGCAAAAACTAGCAGTACGTAACATATTAGGGCTAAGATCACCGGAATCCTGTCGACCTTGGTTCAAGGCCTTAAGTATACTACCATTACCGTGTCTCTATATTGCTGAGACATTATCTACAATTCATCAAAATATGCATATGCTGCTCAGAAACAATGCCTTTCATTCATACTACACTCGAGGCAGAGATGAACTTTTAATACCTACGCGAAATTTAGTACTAACGGAACGTAATCCTTTAGTAATTGGTATAAAATTATTTAGTAAATTGCCTCAGTATATTAAGGATATAAAAAGTCACAAACTTTTTAAGAAATCTATAAAAGGTGTGCTTATAACGCATTGTTTCTACAGTGTACAGGAATATTTAGATTGTAATGTACTTTAGAATTTGTAATGTACCTTAGTCATAGTTTTCTTTAATAGTAAGTATATATATGTCTGTTTCTTTGTTATTCGTGCATTACCTGTAGTAGTTGTGATGCTAATTGTCACTCATATTATATATTACTTTTAAGTTGCATTATGACTTATCCTATTCCTTTTTGTACTTTTCTTTGTACTTTTTTTGTGGATCATTGGATTAAATATTATTATTATTATTATTATTGTTATGTAAAATCTCTGTTTGAATTACCCGCCATTACAAAAACAGCAGATTCGTTACGTCAATTATTAAATAACTTACAGAAACACATACGTGCTTTAAAAAGTTTAGGTGAACCGGTAGATAATTGGAACACAATTATCATATACTTGGTTAACACGAAATTTGATAATGCAACTAAGATTGAATGGGAATCTTCTAATAAAGGAGAAAATTTGCCATAGAGTTATTAGAAAACCGATATAGAATTCTCGAAACGATTGAAGTAAATAAAGCATCCTCCCACAAACTTAGTAATTCGTGTTCTAAAGGCAATTCTAAAAATGATCAATATTCATTTACCACTCAGCAATCAGCTTGTTATTTTTGTAAGACACCTCATGCAATTTACATGTCCAACTTTTCAAAATTTAAGTATAGAAGAAAGATACAAAGAAATATTCAAATTAAAGCTATGTCAAAATTGCCTGAAACCAGGTCATTATAAAAACAATTGTCCATCAAGCCACCGTCGCAAATGTTCGAACAAACACAACACATTGTTGCATAAAGTTTCAGATGACAACGAGAGTAACAATGTAACCATACATGCACAAGCGTCATTTTCTTCTTATATAACAAAAGTAGATGATACAGTACTAAGTATGCCAGTGTCAGAAAACATAAGTGTTAATAACTCATCGTACAGTAATTCTAACAGCAATGATTTGGTACTGCTTTCTACAGCTATATTTTATATTTCTGATTCAAAGAGAATTAAACGCCAGTGTCGTGCATTATTAAACTCTGTCAGTCAAAGTAATTTCATTACTAAAGACTTGCTTAACAAATTACAATTGTCAACATCAAATTTAGAAATTACAATAACGGGTATTAATCAGAAAACTACTATGTTGTTTGTCAAACTAAAGCAATTATCATGTCCAAATAGATATATAATTATAGGTTAACGTTTTTAGTACTTTCGTCAATTTGTGGGCCAATACCAAGTAACTCGTTTAAAATAAAGTTCCCGATAACATAGAATTGGCCGATCCACGATTCAATAAGTCTAGTAATATTGATATGTTGCTGGGTGCGAGTATATTCTATGAATTATTAACACCAAGACAATACCATCTAGGTAAAGAGAAACCCATATTACAAGAAACAGAGTTAGGTTGGATAATATCAGGACAATTAAGTTTACCTATTGCATGCCACAATAAGAATAGTAATGCAATTTAAGTCTAAATCAGCAAATAGCCAAATTTTGGTAATTAGAAGAAATCCCTACTCAAAGACGATTTTCATTAGAAGAACAATTTTGCAAAAGCTAAAGAAACCACTAAACGTGAAGATACAGGACGATTTATTGTAAAATTACCTTTCAAGCAATCTTTTCATAATATTGGCGAGTCAGAATATGTTGCATCCGAAAGATTACATTCAATAGAAAACAAGTTTAAAGGTGACGATGATTTTAAGCAGTTATATATTAGTTTTATGAATGAATATAAAATTTTAGGTCATGTCATTAGTTGAGCCTAATGCTGATGACACTCCAGTATATTACCTTCCGCACAATGTAGTACTAAAAGAGTCAACCACAACGAAATTGCGTGTGGTTTTTACCGCTTTCGCAAAAACGTCTACCGGAATTTCATTAAATGATTGTTTATGCGTAGGTCCAAGAATCCAAAATGACATTTTTGATATTATTTTACGATATAGAGCACATCGATATGTATTAACAGCAGATATAAAGAAAATGTATCGACAAATTCTTGTCCATCCTGAGCATAGGCAATTACAGCGAATATTCTGGCGTGACAACCAAAACGAACCCATTCAGACTTATTCTTTGAATACTGTAACGTATGGTACTGCAAGTGCACCATTTTTAGCAATCAGATGTTTACACGAACTTGCGTATCAAAATAAAATTCAACACCCAAATGCGTGTAATGTTATTTTAAGGGATTTTTATGTAGATGACTTATTAACGGGAGTCGATACCGTTAATGACGCTTTAACGTTAAAGAAAGAAATTTCAAATATTTTTTTGTCAGGAGGGTTTGAATTATGCAAATGATCATCCAATGATGAAATGGAAATTTCGTCGTAATTTTCAAGTAAGAACATTGACAATATTGGTCCTAACGAGTCCATCTCGTAATTAAATTTTCAGTAAAATCCATCCAAACACTCCATATACAGTGGTCGATTAAATTAGGGAAAAGTAGCGCGTTTACGTGGCTAATAATATGCCATTTAGAAAGTTTTAATATTACGAGTAGTTCCGGAAATATCCGAGAAAAAAAAATTTCGCAAAATTGTTTTATTTTTTTCCTGACTTTATTTTTGATCGAATTTCAAAACAGATTGCACTTTTCCGTTGCCACTTTTTCCGCTCTATCCAACGGTATCCAAATTTTTGTAATCAGACGTTTCGTTTCTGAGTAAGCACCATCAACTTAATTTTGTTAAATATGGACTACAATTGTTTTAGACATTTTTTGAATGCTACTAACGTCGTTTATACAACCTTCGATAATTTTTAACTCTTATTTATTTTTTTATTTTTTCTATTTTTTAAATTTTGTTTTATTTTAATAGAAAAGACATTTATGTTGATAATTGATAAAAATTATCGGAGGTTGTATAAACGACGTTAGTAGCATTCAAAAAATGTCTAAAACAATTTTAGTCCATATTTAACAAAATTAAGTTGATGGTGCTTACTGAGAAACGAAACGTCGAATTACAAAAATTTGGACACCGTTGGATAGAGCGGAAAAAGTGGCAATGGAAATGTCTCACTTAAGTCATACTAAGACCTCATTGTTACTATAATATATATCTATCAGATAAATATAATTAATAATCAATGCTATTTTAGTTACAGATGAGTTGCATTTGTAACTGCCGTTGCAGTAACATGTCACGGTACCATGTCTGCAACGTTTTAATACGAGTTCAGAGAAAAAAGTATCGAGTAGAGATATTTGTCACCGGTTACAAAAATGCTGTAGCAAATACAGTTGCTGGCACGTGTGAGAGTGGTGTATATAATGACTTTTACACCAAATTGCAACTAATCCATTGCACAACCTAGGTTGTATTACCGTGATAGGACCGTATAGACACCAAAAATTGCTGCTTGGGTAAGGAAGAGCATAAATAAAATATATCTTTAGAGATAAATTTC
Source organism: Holotrichia oblita (assembly GCA_023690525.1). Lineage (NCBI taxonomy): Eukaryota > Metazoa > Arthropoda > Insecta > Coleoptera > Scarabaeidae > Holotrichia > Holotrichia oblita. Next base: position 124,075,787 of record CM043016.1, on the reverse strand, counting down.
TAGGGTGGTAGAAAGTTTGATCCTCATATTTAAAATAATTAGGTTAGATAAACAGCATTTTTCTAAGGTGCAGTATTTTTTATTATTCCTTACTGAATTATTCGTAAGTGTGGGATTATCTGGTAAAAATTGGTGTTGCTTTTTAAGATAATGTAGTAGTAATATATCTGCTTACTATTTCTATATCAAATTCAAATGTATGTACTTGTTTAGTTATGTTCCGTTGTACCACATAACTCATGACGCCACAGGTTTACGTGTGGTAATTGGAATAGGAACATAGTAATTTTCTTAATAGTACTTTCGTTGTATTAATAATTTATTTAAACACAAGTATTATACACTTACGTGTCGCGCACCAGAGTCGAATCAAAGATATAAATAGATTATACAAATTATTTTTAGATTTGTCGTACATTACTATATTGTGAATATTTGTGAATTTATAATATCGGCCACCATTCAGTAATATTCACAATTTTGTTATCGTTTTACAATACATCAATTCAACTGAAATTTTTTTTATGTGTTTAAAATTTTCTAGTGTGGATTGTCTATCGGAATCAGATAATACATATTATAATGGAACCTACATAGAAACAATATAACACTGCTATATGAAAATTGTATGTATTCAGTTGCAGTATCAATTTCTTAAATAAAAGAGCCTTCTCTTTAAAACGAAGTACTTTGAATAAGTTTATCACAGCTGTCATTCTTTTTAGAGAAACGAAATTCGTGGACAGTTTTAACTGAATCAAAATTTTTCGATTGGTTTTTTAACTTGTCAAATACCTGAAACCAGACAACAATATATAAGCATAGTTATTGTAATAATAATAACAGTTGCAATCCTGGAACAGGGAGTTAGTCTATATATACGAAGCGTTCTAATTGTACTACTGTGTATCGCTTACTTAATAAACATTTATTTAATACTAATAATGTTAAATGTTTTATTTATATGCCATAAGGCATATAACATGGTGTCAAGTGTGAATTATAAAGTAAAATAAATCTAAACTGCTTTAATAAAAAAGAAAAGAGAACTGAAACACAGCGAACTAGTCTAACCAACAAAGGAATAATGGAGGAAAAACTACCCAAAGAAGTAGAAATAAACAATGCAATTAGTTGGCAAACATTTAAGCAACAATTTAATATATATTTAGTGGCAATGAGAAAAGAGGAAAAGCCTGATAAGGTTAAAGTTGCATTGTTATTTAATTTCGTTGATGAAGAAGCACTAGTTAAGTTAGTTAAGTTATTTAATACATTCGAAATAGATAGACTATGAAAAGTGCAATCTTGAAGAAGTGATAAAAGCTTTTGACGCACAATTATATCCTAAAAGTAATGTTGTGTATGAAAGGTACCTATTTTTTAAAAGAGTACAAAAAGTGAAAGAAACATTTGATTCATTTTTGGTAGATCTGAAAAAACTAAGTCAAACCTGTGAGTTTAAAGACCAAACTGACTCGTTAATACTTGACAGAATAGTGATAGCAGTTTCGGATAGTTCATTACAGGAAAAACTTCTACGAGAAGGTGCTACAAATGCAGATAACGTTATTAATGCATGTGGGGCAGCAGAGCAAACAAAGGAACAAGCACAGTCAATAACAAAAGAGCCAGTAGTAGTAAATCTTATTAAGAAAGAAAACACATTTACAAATAAGAATAGTGAAAAGTATCAGTGTAAGAACTGTGGAATGAAATATGAACCAAAAAAATGTCCAGCGTATAATCAAATATGCAGAAAGTGCAAGAAGAAGGGACATTTTGCGGTAGGATGGAAAGCAGATAATAAAGAAAAGAAAAAAAGTTCATGGAATTGAGATAACGAAGAAAATGATGAGTTATTTATAGATAGTATACAGGCTAACAATTTGAACTACGAAAGCCTATTGTTAGGAGAGGGTGGTGGGAGTTAAAAAAAATGTATCCATTTTACTATTGTCAACTTTTTATATGACAGGAATGTCAGTGGTCATGTCAAATACTTTACCGAACCATCAAACTTTTTCCTAATGGAATACACAATTAATGAAAAAGTGCAAATTATAAAATGGTTTTATAATTTGCCATAGTATTTAACATAACCACTGACATTCCTGTCACACAAACAGTTGAGAATACTAAAATGGATACATTTAATTTTGCCTTGCCCTATCAATAGGCTTTCGTAGTTCAAGTTGTTATCCTGTATATCAAGTAAATACTACGGTAACCACATATAGTGTTAAGGGTCATGTATGGTTAGAAATAATAGTAATAGGTAATTATAGTGTTAAATTTAAGTTGGATACATGGACTGATTGCAATGTTTACGATGTTACGATAAATAATAAGAAATCTACAATAGTAGCATATGATAATAATAGTATAGAAAGTATGTATAGGTTATGTTGTTCTTAAGAGTAAAAGAAAAAAATATTAGAATTAAGTTTTTACTGTTAGATGTAAAAGGTCCACCAATTTTAGCCTTAAATGCCTTAAATTAAATGTTCTAAAAAGGGTGCACGATATAAAAAATGAAAATAAGAGATGATTTAAAAAATTTCTTAATGAAAATAAGGAAGTATTTGGTGATACAGCTAACCCCTTACAAGTATAAAATAGATTTAAAAGGAAACGCAAATTCTTTAATAAACCCATGCATGTAGAACAATACCTTTAGTTATTAAAGATGAATTAAAGGATACTTTGAAAGGGTTGGAGAAAAAGGGAGTCATTTCAAAAGTTGAATATCAGATTGGGTAAGTAATATAGTAATAGTAGAAAAGCCTTATAGAAGCTTAAGGATTTCTTTAGACCCAAAATATTTAAAAATGTCCATCAAAAAGGATCAATTTTCCATTCCTACAGGTGAAGAAATTATGGCTACCCTGTCAGGCAAATCAATATTCAGTGTTGGATATGAAAGATGGTTTCTTACAAATAAGCTCAGACAAAGAAAGTAGTAAATTAACAATCTTTATAACTCCATTTGGAAAATATAAATTTACTAAATTGTCTTTTGGGTTAACTGTGTCACCAGAGGTTTTTCACAGAATCAATGGCAACATTTTTGAGGATAGTCCAAATGTAAATATTTATTTCGATATGATTGTTAGAGGGAATAATGAAGAAAGTCATGATGTAGCACTTAGAAAAGTGTTAGAAAGAGCTAAACAGTTTAATGTTAAAACTAACCATAATAAAGTTCAATATAAGTTAAAGGAATTAAGTAAAGCTTTTTAGGTTTGGTATTTAATCAAGAAGGTGTTAGGCCTGACTTTGATAGGGTTAAAGCTATAACTGAAATGCAAGTGCCAACAAACAAAGAAGAACTGTTGAGATTTTTAGGTATGGTTAATTTTCTAATGAAATTTATACCTAATCTCTCAGATTTGACGGCATCTTTAAAGGGATTTAATTAAGGATGATGTAGAGTGGATATGGGGACCGAATCAAAGTAGAGCGTAGAAAAGACTTAAAGAAAAATGCGCTTACATTAAAATATTTTGATGGTACAGATCCTATAGTTAATCAATGTGATGCGTCTCAATTTGGGCTACGGGCTTGCTTAATGCAAAATAAACTACCTGTAGCATACGCTTCTATAACGTAAACTAAGGCATAGGCTAATTATGCCCAAATAGAAAAGGAGATGCTTGCAATTTGTTTTATTATGGAAAAGTTTCATGAGTTTATTTATGGTAGAGAAATACCGCTGTTCACGGATCACAACCCGCTTGTTAGCGTAGTAAATAAGGATTTATCTAAGGTGACAGCAAGATTACAAAGACTAAAATTAAAACTCCTAAGGTATACTATAAATTTAAAAGACTTGCCAGGTAAAGGAATGCTTGTTGCTGATCACTTATCACTGAGTTGTTTAAAATATAATGGTAGTTCATTAAACGATGTTGTACATAGTTTGTCAGAGTTATCAATAAGTGAAGACAGAAAAAAAAAAGTTTGCGTTGGAAGTTGAGAAGGATGCGGAATTACGGAGAGTAAAAGAGTTTAGTTTAAATAGTTGGCTACAGATAAAGCAATGATCGATCCAGATCTGAGGAAGTTTGGATCCTAAGAAACGAAATAACAGTGCACAATTTAATATTATTCTATAATGAAAGAGTTACAGTACCGAGAAGTTTAAGACAGGAAATGTTGAAATTGATGCATGAACCGCATGTTGGAATAAAGAAAACCCAAGAAAGAGGTAGAAAAATTATGTACTGGCATGGAATGTCATTAGAAATAGAGAGATGGGTTACAAATTGCCTGATTTGTCAAAGGTACGCAAGATCTAAACCAAAAGAGCCGTTGTTAGTTCATGATGGAGTATCCCGAACTTCCTTGGGAAAAAATAGGAGTAGATATTATGGAGTAGAAAGGAGCCAACCACTTAGTGGCAATGGACTATTATTCAAAATGGTTGGAAATTTCAGAAATGAGGGGAAAAGCTGCAAATGAAGTCAAAAAGACAATGTTCTCGGCATATGGTGTTCCTAAAGTGGTGATATTTGGTAATATGCCACTTAATTCGTATAACTTAAAAAGTTTGCAGATCAGTGAGGCTTTGAAGTCAGAACAGTCAGCCCCAATTATCCAAAAGCTAATGAGTTGGTAGAAAAGGCAGTTGGCATAGCAAATAGTATCATTAAGAAGACGGAAGAATGTGGTGAGACCTCAAAAAAATGCTATTTTAGAGTACAGGAATTCTCCAATATCGGGAACTAATGTAACACCAGCTGATGAATTGTTCATGAATAGAACATTAAGAACAAAACTGCCAGTGTCAAAACAAATATTTAAACCCAAAATATCTGAAAATGTACAGAAAAAGTTCAAGGCAATATAAGATAAAGCAAAGAAGTATTATGACAGAACAGCACAAGAAGCAGACCAGTTTACAAGAAGTGAAAATGTTTCTATACACAGTCCACAGACAAAAGTATGGGAGGAAGCACGGGTATTTGAGGAAAAGGAAACGCCACGATCGTATTTAGTAAAGAACAAGGAAGGTAAAATTTATAGGAAAACTTCTATTGCTATTAGAATGGATAGAAGAAAATAAAAGTGATGTAGCGGAGACTGAAAATAAAAGTGGTGTAGTTGAGATTGAAAATAAAAGTGATGCAGTGGAGTTTGAAAATAAACAAGAGACAACAAAAAGTGGTAGAAAAATAAACAAAGCTACTACGTTAAATTTATAGAAAAGGGAAAGATGTAATAATAATGACAGTCGCAATTCTGGAACAAGGAGTTAGTCTATAAGAGGCGTTCTAACTGTACTATTGTGTATCGTTTACCCAATAAAAATGTATTTAATAGTAAATGTTAATGTTAAATGTTTTATTTATATGTCATAAGGCGTATAACAGTTACTCCTATTATTTATCAATAATACTGGTATTTCAAAATTATTGTTATGAAGAATTTGATATTTCTAATTTATTACAAAATGGTAAGACAAAGTTTGGAAACGTTTTTGCCAAAATTCCATGCCACGTATTAAATTTGACATAAATATGAAACAAAATCATCCATAGTGTCTCATTTATTTATTTATTCATTTATTTATTTATTTATTGCGATACAAATAGGAATTCCTAATTCCTAATTACATGTATCCTATTCGTAACTTAAGCTACATGTATTTCAAGTGTAGCAAAAACAATACAGATATAGGTGTCTACCTAGTGTGTACATACTAAACCTCAAGTCATTGCCGCACAACTGCCCACCATCCAAATGCAGTAACCAGTTGCGGAGCCAAGAACAAAACCAACAATTTTCGTTTTAAATCAACTTCCTTGTCATAAAACAGATCTATCCCCATTGAAACAGAGTTCAGAAGTGAAGTAATTTGATTGGAGAAAATTGACGTAGTGTTAATCTAAAGAATTGCGAAATAGGAAATATTTCGGTCTAGTGTGATAAGCCGGTACGTAAAAGTTAAAGCAATAATAATAATAATATTTATTTATTAACCTAGCAGGTTACAAATCCATTTATAAGGTTATTTCTAAGACTTAATTTTATATTTAGTATATAATAAGAGCTAAAATTAACAATAATAATAATAATAAATCGAAATAATAAATCAAAATAGGCATTCCTTAGCTATTATACAAAGATCTCTATAATTATTATTATAAATATGAAGGACATAATTATAATGATTGTGCGTCCTACATAAATGAAAAAGTGGCGTTTTCATCAAATAATTTGTATGGGGTACATTAGAAACAAAAGTAAGTGAGCTGCGGGAGTTAAAACGGTGGATGTAAATATTTAATTTTTCTAGAAACTCAGGATTATCGGTTATGCAGTGAACTATTTTAAATAAATGGCACAAAGAAATTAGCTTTCGATTATTTTCAAGTAAGCTAAAGTTAAATTCTTGGTGTAATGTCATATTATAATCCGGATATCTTCTGTATTTAACAAAGTACAAATATTTTTAAAATTTTCTTTGAATTGACTAAATGAGTATAATATGCTTCTGGTAGAAAGGTGCACACACAATACAACAATGTTCCAGCTTACTACAAATTAACATTATGTATAACTTCACCAAGGTGTCGATGCTTTCAAAATCCTTACAAGAACGTATGATAAAACCTAGCAGTTTGTGAGCCCTTGCAATGTGTTCAGCAAAGCCAAGCCTTCCATCAAAAACCACCCCAAGATCCCTAATAGAGGGAACCCTTGCAAAGCTGGTGCCATCGACACTATACTGATAAAGTAATACGTCGGATTTGCGAGTATATGTCACTACTATACATTTCTCAGTATTGAGCGAAAGACACTGTGCACCAATTAGTAAGTGTATCCAAGTTATGTTGCAAAGCCACGCAATCATCGAAACCGCTGATGGCAGTAAAAATCTTAAGGTCATCAGCGTAGAGCAAGCATCCGGCATCAACTACATCGCATATGTCCTTAATATAAATAATGAATAAAAGTGATCCAAGATTCAAGCCCTGGGGCACTCCACTGAGAGCCGTGTAAATATTGGATGAAACACCTATGTATTCAACATACAACTGACGATTCGCTAGGTAATCTTGCAATAATATAATTAGATCGGGATGCATTTTATTATAATTAAATTTATTATTAATAAGCTTATATCCAAATACAGCACTAGCAATTTTTGTTCTTATAGATAATTTATATAAAGCAAATTCTGCCCTAACGCTATTATAATAATTATGATAACCAGGATATTTATTATGCTTTTTGTAAAATAAAAAGTTAAAAAATTTGTTTTGAACTTTCTCCAATCTATCCCAGTATAGTTTAATGCCTGGGTCCCAAATTTCACACAATTGGCGACGATGGTGTATCTATATGTTTACCAAAAGATAAGGAAGAAGTAAATAGTACGCCCAGGTCTTTAACTGTTAGACGCGATTGTAAGTCGATGCCCTGCATATGATACTTCCTTCCGCTATCCGTTCGTAATAAAGTATATGTTATGGACATACACTTCTCAATATTAAAATGTAATTGATTCAATTGGCTCCTTGCTAGGATCCAGTTAATATCTCTCTGTAAACAAACGATATCTTCGTCAGTACAAATCTTTTTATATACCTTTAAATCATTCGCAAATAATAAGCATTGTGAATATTTAACACATTCTACCAAATCGTTAATAAATATAATAAACAATAAAGGGCCGAGATTATTACCCCGAGCTACCCCCGAAATCAGATTATACTTGTCAGACACAAAACCCTTCAGATAAACATACTCATATCGATCTCTTAAATAAGACACAAAGAATGAAAGCATACTATTGGAAAAGCCTGCTGCATAAATTTTTTTAACGCACATCATGCACAACCTTATCAAATGCTTTCGCGAAGTCTGTATATATCACATCTACCTCTAATACCGCAAAGGCAGCACTCACTTCTTCAACAAACGTACACAGGTTAGTTTGAACAAATCTCCGTTGGACAAAGCCATGCTGTTGAGAATATAATTGTGGTTTGACAAAAACCCACAGTTTTTGCTCGAAGATCTTTGATAATGCCGAAATAACCGAGACCGGTCGATAGTTACATATATCCGCCTTATTACCTGACTTGTGAATAGGGAAATTCTTGCTAGCTTCCATTCTTGCGGCAAGGTATTTGTTTTGATTGCTAAGTTAAACAGAATTAACAAGGGATATTCTAAAAGAGAGCCACAGGCTTTATTAATATATGGTAGAATACCGTCTGCGCCAGCAGACCGCTTTGGCTTCATTTTTTTTTATAGCACTGGTGATATCCAAAAGAGAAACACTAGATATCAGAAATAGATTACTTGTAACTTGTGCGTCTTTCATATTGGTTTGTATGTTATAGTTAGTAGGGTTGCCACTGACGGACCTAAAATAATTCGCAAAGCCAGCGGCTGCCTCTTTAGTGTTAATGTAATTTTGTTCGCTTAGTGAAAAGACCTGTGGTAAGTCATTCGTTCTCTTTATTGCATTCGCATAGTTCCAGAACATATTCGAATTATGACGTATACCAACTTCAATATTCGCCATATAATTATTTCGCGCGACTGAAATTTTGCGTTCTAATTTACGCTCTACATAGCCGAAATTGCTCCATGTGCCAATCATGTTTTGCTTGAAACCTCTTAGTCTTGATATCAGAGATAATATGTCTATTAAACCAAGCAGGATATTTTATAGACAAAACTATTTTCTCTTTTGGAACGCGTGCGTCAAGAACCTAATAGAATTTGATATAAAAATATTGCAAACCTAAGTTAATATCATGAAATGCACCCATATCACCTCACTGTGTATCACGCAATAATAATTAACTCAAAGTTTGCTCATTTAAAATTATAACAAGGTTCGGTGTTGGTTATATTCCGTCTACCCGCCCTGGAATGGGAGAACGGAAAGAAAGCAAAAAATATATGTATATATTCACACAATCAAGTATACAAAAGAAAATACAATACAGCACTATTAACAGAAGACGAACAGCACACATAACAGAGTGCATAGTAATAGTAATAGTTTATTAGTCATAAGACTACAGATTCAGACAACGTCAAGATATATGTATATGTATGTACATTCAAATAAGTACAGACAAAAAAACATGTGTATAATAAAAGTTTTGAACAAACGAAAGTTACATACAAATAAAAACTCTATATATAGACAAAAATACAATTCATACAAAGAAAATTCACTAATATTAAAAAGAGCAGACTCAGATTGCATGGAAGCAGTCATTAATATCGTACGGCACTCTGGAAATTAACACTTCCTTTACCTTTTTTTGAAAATTTGTATTGAAGTTGTATTCTGCAATGATGGCAGTTGATTAAATAGTTTACATCCGTTGTAAAAAAGGTGTTTTTGATAGAGCGAAGTCGAGTGCTGATCTGGTAATAGGGTGTGATGATTATGCCTTGTGTTATGGTCATGTCTAATACAGTTTTTTAGAAACAAGTCTTTATGTTTAAAAGTAAAACACAACACCTCATAAATGTATAGAGCCGGTACCGTCAAGATACCAAGCGTCTTAAAACTTGATTTACAACTTTCGTGCGCGGATAAGTTAGCCAAGATTCGAATAGCACGCTTCTGCATTAAAAGTATTCTCTGCATGTCCCCAGAGCGTCCCCACTGCACAATACCGTTCCCGATTGCAAACACGCAAAGTAAACCGTCCGCAGGATTCAGCACTACAAAAACCCGATAACGTCCTCAGAGCAAACATGGTCGTGGACAAGTGTTTCCAATGAGATCTACATGTTTACCCCACTTTAGCCTGTTGGCTATAGTCAGACCCAACATCTTGACGCTAGCAGCCCCAGAAACACCAGCAACACTTAAGTTAGAAATGTCGAAAGAATTCTGAAATCGTACCATACAAGTTTTCTCATCATTAATTTTCAGTTCATCAACTCACCCCAAGAGTGTACCCTCGCAAGAACGTGCTCTACAGTCAAACGCAAATCCGAATAATTGTTTGCGGTTATCAAGATATTTGTGTCATCCGCGTAATTAATGACATAAGTATGAATTTGTGCTTCTCGTAATCATTCACATATACTGAAAACAACAGGGACCCAATATAGATCCCTGCGGTACTCCTATAACGGTAGGCAAGCTATCCGATTGACTTCCGTTCCATACGACACTCTGAGTTCTGCCTGATAGGAATGACGTAAACCAATCTAGAGCAACCCCTCGTACTCCACAGTGATGTAAATTATCAATAAGAATTACGTGATCTACACAATCAAGCGCTTTACTGAAATCCATAAATAACCCGACAGTCAAAAGTTTGTGATGCAGTGCGAAAACAACCCTATCTCCAAGCTCCAAGTGCCGTATCAATGCTTTTATTTTTTATAAATCCGTGCTGAAAAGGGTTTAGGGTACTGTGTTTATTAAAGAAAGCAATGAGTTTTTTATTTGCAATCGATTCGAATATCTTTGAGAAGCTGGATAGTAGGCTGATTGGTCGATAATTTTTAATGTTTTCTCTATCGCCCTTTTTATATATCGGGGTAACGTGGGCATACTTTAGGAGAGTAGGATAAGTACCTTGTTTGAAAGACATATTAATTATAAATTCCAACTGTTTAGAAACATATGGTCCAATGAATTTTAATAAATGGCTAGATATATCATCAAATCCGCTCGCATCAAATCCGCTCGATTTAGAAGACTTTAAAGATGAAATGATATTTTCTACATCTGTGGTTGATATAGGAGTTAAAAAGAAGGATTCACTAACCGAGTCCATGAAGGAAATAGCTGACTGCGAGCTACTTGCGGAAGGAGTCCAAGAACCTCGGCTGCTGATTAAAAAAAAATATTAAATTCTTTGGCAGCATGAAATGTGGAAATGTAGCCACCAGACGATTTTATTTTATCCGTAACATTTACTTTTGTTCGATTTAAATTTTGGTTAATAATATGCCACACATTTGGTTTTATTGCTAGCTAGGGAGATCGTTTTGTCAATTTTTTGCTTCTTAAAGTTATTTAGTGCGTTTTGATAAAGTTTATTATGAATAGAGAACTAGAGAACTAAAACGGGATATTGCTGGCTTAAGTTACCCAATAAAGAGACCATTTCGTAGCGCAACCACATCAGGGGGTAATTTAAAAATGATTTTAGGTAGCATACAACGGAAATTTATTAAGGGAAACTTTGTAAGTAATAGTATTAGTTGACGTTAGTGTAATCAGATTTCGCGTCACCGAGTTTAACACATATTTGTCTACTGCTTACGTAGGATTTGATCCATTCTAGAAAGGTGCCTCTAAAACCCATGGCATACAGCTTGTCTGCAAGAAAGTTGTGGTCAACACAATCAAAAGCTTTCGTTAAATCAAAGAATAAAGCTGCAACGTATTTACCCTGATCCAGGCAACCCAACGTATACGCAAAACTTATAAACAAAAAGGACGTGCAATTTGAAAAATTCAATTAAGTGAGTAGGTACAAGGATATTCATACGGAAAATGCAGTGGCGGCTCGGGATGGCTCACATAGGGATTGCATAATTTCAAAATACAAATGGCACGGAAAACAAAACAAAGTATTTTTAATTTCACCCACAAATCCAATCAGTTTACTGATAAATATCCATTTTGAATTTTCTTATAACGTCTTTACCTTTAACAGATTGTTTATTTTCTAAACATAATTGAGGCATCGGCCGTTTAAGATTTTTTATTGCGATTTTTCCATCACAGGTTAACCGGAAAACGCGTTATTCTGTAACGCAGAGACGAACATCATCTTACAACAGCGGTGAGCAGACTGGAGATCTTGCTCACACGCTATGTATTATACGATATGGAAGTAGAACAAAGCATGGAACAAAGTACAGTTCTCCCTACCTTCAATGTAATGTTAATAGAGACTTATAGCAGAGCCAAACACTTATCCGTAAATGTATAACGTAAACGTTGAAACGACAGATACGTATGTTGTAAGAAAAGCTTGAGAAACACAGTTATAGCAGCATGACACGTATAGATAGATTGATGATATTTGCCGTGCTGCAAATAACCTTACCAAGACGGTTGTTTTAGTTGTATTGTATGAAGGGAAAAATAATAGGTAGTTTGGACAATATCAATAATTTTATAATAGAAGAAATTCTTATGATAGAGACGTTAAACGATAATTACAATGAAGATATTAATTATGCTTTTATACTTCATATTTTATATAATGCGGAATAACTATAGGTAGTAGAGCTGGTTTACATAGTCGTCATTTGTTGTCATTTCTATTTTACAAATTTGTTTTAATCGGGCTATATCGACTTTCTTCGCACATTTCGTTCGACTGAATACGTACGTTTACTGTCTACGTGAGAGGCCGTAATTTTACGTATGACGTATTTCGACATACGTACGCAAAGGAATAATATTGCAAGTACGCATGCGTTCCGGTCAGTTTTGACGGATACGGATACGCATACGTGTTTGGCTCTGCTAAGTCTCTAATGGCTTAACGGAGCAACGGTTGGGCTTAGCTCATTACGAGTAAATTTGGTTGCATAAACGATAATTAGTTACATATGTACCAGTTACACTATGTAGAATATCAAGTTTTAAAAAAAAATAATTTAAACCTATAGTAAAACCCGGCCGGCTTCAGAATCTGCAATTACACTTTCATAGATCGTATAAAACGTTCTGGGGGGTTATTCTCGAAACAGTGGAAAAATAGCACTCTTTGGGGTAACTTTTCCACGCGCTCACTCCTCGATACTACTCGTTACGATTGGTGTAAAAGTGACAAAGTCAACTCCAGAATAGGAATTATTGAAATTGTAGGAATTTTTTTGACAATTCTCTTGAAATTTCCATTCCCTCGGATTCGAGAATAAGCACCCCCTGATATCATCATTTTATCCATCATGTAGGTTGTTACGCGCGCCGCACACGGCCACGTTCCTATTCAATAACTATGAATACGTAATAAATAAATGCTTTCACAGTTAGTCGCCGCTTGGTTTTGTTTTGTTTCAAAATTGCAGGGGTGCAACTGCTCACTTGCTCTCAAAAGAGCCGCCACTGGGAAAATGTTTTAATAACGAAATTTTATTCATAATACTGTTTTTATGTCACTGAATTTTGCAGCTTTTATGAACCTTAGTTCCAAGTAAACATGTGGGAAAATAGATGTGAGACACCCTATATACTTAGTAGATAATGTTTTTTATATTACATGTGCTATCTCCAGTCAATAATAAACTATTGGTATATATGAAAACACCAACATATATGTAGTTCTTTCATTCAATAGTTAATATAAAATTTATTATGAAAGAAGCGTTTAAAATCAAACCAACTAAATTTAATGTGTGTGCAATTGAAAGTGTGTCTCTGTGGATATATTTCAGATATGTTAGTATTCATTAGCCATAGTAAATATCATTGATGAGCAGAATTTTGTAATCAAAAGCAAATCATGGTCTTTTATTGATTAATTAAGACGCACGGGTGAAACATACTATAGAAATGGTATCCTATGGAACAGACAAAATGATACTCGTATTTTAGTTAGTGTCTTACGTATGTAGTTATTTATTTCAGAATATTACCACAATATTTGAAACATTGAAATGCGACATATGATATCAGATGACAGCTTGTATCACGGATATAGTTTTGCGAATTGTTTAGTAGCTCTACAGGGTGTTTCCGATTAACTTGGCCAAACTCTAGGGATGTATTCTACTCATCAAAATAATCATAAAAGTTCCTACACATAATTTACGGAAAACGCTCATTTAATAGTTGTGATGGTTTTTATGGAGATGTAGCATTCGCGAAAAAATTAATTGTGTAGTAACAGATTTATTTTAATTAATATGTTTTTAGATACTAATTCTACACTTTTGGGCTTGCTATCAAAGTAATTAAAGTGTAAAAATAATGAACAGGGTAATTCTAATTCTTACCGTCTTTACGTAAGGCTCCGTCCCGTTCAACGTGATTCACCCTGTATAAGGGAGCGTTTTCCGTAAATTATGTATAGGAACTTTTATGATTATTTTGATGAGTAGAATACATCCCTAGAGTTTGGCCAAGTTAATCGGAAACACCTGTATACTATAGTTTACGTTGGTGCAGAAGCACCTTCAAAATAATGGTAAACGCTACAATTACGTGAGAATACAATTTGTGTTATACGACGTGATTTTAGCGTCTACTATTATTTTAAGGTGATCTTGCTAAAACTCCATAACATCACTTTTGCTGTCCAATACCTTTAATTTCGCGCTATTTATTATTTAGTTTTCGGCCTACTGGTAGATGCCACTGAAATTCATGTTTATTGCAGTACCGAAGAGATAGTGATCTATATTTGTCATCTCTGTTCGGTATGCTCTTATAATCGAAAAGTAATAGGTTAATGCTGCTCGTTATGGTATTAGCTAGCGCTTTCTTGCGTTTTTCACGATTGCATTATTCTCACAGCTCATTCTCATGTAAATTCATAATATTAAACAATGGATGTTTATACATTAGAAGAGAAAAAGTATGTAATAAAACTGTATCACATAGGACACTCTGTACGTCATATTTCGGAAATTTTTGCTGAAAACTACGGTGATCGTCCCTCTCTTGATGCAATACATCGCATAATTAAAATTTTGAAAAAATATGGCTGTCTAGTACCTGACAACATAGAAACATAAATAATATGAATAATATTAACGATGTACGTGATACCATGATTTGTACTTCTGTGGAGGCGAATTCAGGCAGTCCAGCAAACAAATTTCGGAGACTGTTGGTACTAGTCCAGCACTATACGCAAAATTAAAAAAAACAAGTATCATTCTTATAAAATACAAAAAACTTAACGAAATATTTCCAGAGGATTGTTTTTAATGTATGCAGTTTGTGAAAGCGTAAAGGAAAAATGTCATGACGATGAAAATTTTTACAAAATATAATATTTACTGATGAATCGTCTTTCCCTTTGCACGGAGAACATAATCCATAAATAGTTAGATACTGGTCTAGAGAACATCAACACCTAACATACAATGCTAGAACGCAGTATCCACAAAAATTAAATGTATGGACTGGGATTTTAAATAATCATATAGTTGGCCCTTTCTTTATTGATGGAAACCTTAACAGCCATAAAAATTTAAATCTGTTGCAAGACGATATTGTACCTGCCATTGATAGATTACGGGATTTAAATCTGAATAACGTTTGTTTTCAGCAGGACAGATGTCAGCTCATAGTGCTGTACCTGTTAAGGTATATTTAAGTAGAATATTTCCGGATATATTTGCGCTGGCGGTACTATTCACTAGCCTGCTAGGTCACCAGATTTGTCACCAAATGATTTTTATGGGGACACGTATAACAATCCATGTACATAACTCAAGAAGAACGTGCTGCCAACCTAGAAGAGTTACAACAAAGAATCGTCAATTGTATGCAACAAATTGTACCACAAACTCTGGCAAATGTTAGAGTCAATTTTTATGACGGATTAGGCTACTGTTTGATGGAGGGAGGCGAACGGTTTGAACATTTGTTGAAATAAGTGTGGTTTTTTAAATGTCTATTTTTTCTTAGGCGTCAATATTTATTTTCTGAATGATATTACTCCAACATTCATTATTTTCGAATTAGAATAGGATTATGTTTTTTACTACTTATTTCGTTTTTTCCTTTCTATCCAGAAAGAATGTTTATTTGTTTATTAACTGTTCAGTGTGCTTATTTACTAAGTTCAATTTTAATATTGTATAATATTTAACTTAATTAATTTAATTATAAGGTACATGTTGTTTTATTTTCAAAAACGTTTCCAACAAAAACAATAGTTAATAGCACGGTGATAAGTGTAAGAAGGAAACGATTTACATTTCATCGTATTATCGTCGTACTTTTATTATAACCCAACTTGTCTCTTTTTTCGTCGCTGTCATTTTAATAAATAACGTTAAAGAACAGATGTTTATACGCTGCAAGACAAGAAAAAGACAATAATACAATTATTGTACCACACAGCGCTATTCTCTGAGTAATATTATAGAATCTTAATTTACATCGCTCACAATTAATACTGTAAGTACAACCGCACGTACCATACTGTTGATGGCGGTCTGCCAGTATTTAGCGGGGGTAACTCTGCCGACTAGCTCCGAGGTATAGTGTAGGTGTGAGTTTTGCGTATGTATAAGGTTCGTTCCAACACGCAGTTTGTGTATCGTACAATGTATTGTTCATGAATCACTTTATGCGCATGCGTTAACATTGTACTACAGTTGACTGATCCGCTCATCGCTTTGTGTTGGAACGGTCCTAATGTCATCAGAGAATGTGTAATATTTTACAAGGTATTAGTTACTATTATATATGTATATAATTGTCCGTTGTTATAATGTGCAAATTTTGTTTATAGTTTTTCTGACGAAGGTAACTGTCCGTTGTTAAATAAAGTTACCGAAAGCTAAAATGTGTTTTAACTCGTCCAAAAACTGACTGTTAGGCCGCTACGAAAACGAAACCTTCCACGCAATTTCATCTATAGTTTATTTTTGAATACAAGATTGGAGGAGAGTGACTTATACATAAAAATTAATACATATCAGGTAGATAAATGTACAGTATAAATTTTCCATCTAGATTAGGTATTTGTGTCATATTTATTATAATTATTATTATTATAATATTTATATTATATTTTTATATTATTATTATTATATTTATATTTATATAATTACCATTTCCATTTTGTTTTTCATTCGCATCATTAATGAAACTCATAACAGTCGTCAGACTCATCATATACAAATAAATTGCCCTAACCAGCCCTCACTGAATAGAAACGGTACGGTACGGTATACGGTACACAACAACGGACCATATATTTGAAAATGTAAGGTTAGTGAAAGGATTATTTATCCTACTCTTTTTCCGAGCTATTTATCTCTTTTCTTACAGCAAAAATCTGCTCATGGAGTGGATTAAAAATTCTTGACGCTAAGTGTATTAGCGTCAAACTGCAAACTTGATATTTCTAATCGAACAGATTCCTCGCCGTATAAAATTAACGCCGAATCAAACCGAATAGCAACGTTGCAAGTGCGCATGAGCGTGCGTTAAATTGTTTACTGCCGAAGCCAAATCGAACAAACCTAATAGAAAGTAACAGGCTTCAGTTTATATCCAAATTAAAAAATATACAAGCTTGAGAGCATTTCAAGCTTTACATCAGTAGATGTCACTGGCGAATATTGAAATTTGTTGGAATTGTGAAATACAAAAATCAGTCACCTAAAATTAGTCCTATACATATATATATCTATTATGTATAATATCTTGAATCAGAAACGCCGTAAAATAGAACATGAAAGTATAATGCCAAATATTGTGTAACATCGTTGCTTACTTGCTGCCATACATAATACAATTACGATTTACTTCTTTATCTTTATGTTGGGCGCGAGTCATGCATGATTTATTGGTTTCACATGTCAATTGTCGCTCACTCACTAACGAATTTCAACTATTCAGAGATACCGTACTTTTTATCGCATTATGATATTGTGGGATTAACAGAGACATGGTTGAATAAGGACATCATCTCGGACGTACTTACTATACCACATTATTCTTTTATACGCAGAGACAGACCCTCCAGGGGCGGCGGTGTGGGCATGTATGTTAATGATTTTATTAAATTCAATTATTGATGCACCATTTAATGATGATATTGAACAACTATATATAAAGTTTAGACTCAATACTAAGTTTTTTATTTTTGGGGTAATCTATAGAAAACCTAATTCAAAGTACAGCATCTTTATTGACAGCCTTGAGAATGTAGTTGTCTCCTTACTGCCTTTATGTGACGTATTCATATGTGCGGGTGATTTTAATATCAACCTTTGAAGCTTTGAAAACACTCTGGTTGATTCATTTTTAGAATTTATTGAAATTTACGGTCTTCACCAGGTGATTCGCGAACCTACTGGTTAACCGACACTTCCGTTTCGCTACTTGATTTAGTTCTGATCAATGACAAGGATATTGTCAGGATATCGAACAGTTGCTATTCATGGTTTCTCTGATGCTGTCTTGTGTCATGTAAAATTGGCGTTCCTGTGTCTCGATTCGATGCTTTTCCCAAGACGTACCGCGATTTTAAACACTTTAATTACGACAGATTTAATGCTGACCTAGTTAATGCTCCATTCTGTCTAATTTTTGATGTCGATGATATAGACTGCAAGGTTTGCATCTTCAATGATATCTTTCACACTCTTCTTGACAAGCACGCTCCACGTAAGATGTGCACGATTAAAGGTCCCCGCAAGCCCTGGGTGACGGACACTATTAAATTGATGCAGAGATTCCGGGATACAGCTTTTCCAAATTCAAATCTACCCGTAAAGCCGAACACTTTGCGTATTACAAACAGCTTAGAAACGACCACTAGTGCTATAAAACGGGGAGAAGGCCTATCTTGACCACTGTGTTACTACTGGTTCCCCTAAATCTTTGTGGTCCAAGCTGAGGGATCTCCATGTTTTACCGACTCGTAATAACAGTGTTCTGCTGCAAATCTCTCAAATGTCGATGAACTCAACACTTTCTTTGCTTCATCTTCTTCTGCTGCCTTGGACGTGGATCCTCATATTTCCAACCTTTATAACCGTGCCAGTCGTAATATTTCCAGCGAAAATGATGGCTTCTTCTTCCATCTAGTATCCGAGGACGATGTTTTTTCCAGGTCATTAACAGAATGACTTCCAAATCCGTTGGATGTGATGGGATCAGTGTCGATAATATTAAACTCTGCTGTCCTCAGGTATTGCCTTTCCTTACACACATTTTTAATGCGTGCATTGGTGTTAGTCATTTTCCTTCTGCATGGAAGAAATCCGGATTGTTCCGCCTAAGAGGAATCAGCCTGAAACACTTGCCGATCTGCGTCCAATCAATATTTTGTGTGCTGTCTCTAAAGTTTTTGAAAAATTACTTGAAGGCCAGATTCGTCGTTACGTTGACTCAATCCAAGCCTTACCTGCTCATCAGTCCGGCTTTCGTCCTAAGCACAGTTGCGCTTCTGCGCTGGCAGCTGTTTGCGATGATATCTTCTATGCAATTGATCAGGGAAGATTACTTTGTCTTTACTTCTAGATTTTTCGCGTGCATTCGACCTGACAGATCATGAGATACTCTTGCTTGTTCTTGAGTCCATTGGGTTTTCTTGTGATGCTTTGTTGCTGATTAGAGATTATTTATCGTATCGCAGTCAAAGGGTTGAGCTTTCTGGGTATATTTCTAACTCTCTTCTGGTTGGCAGTGGTGTTCCACAAGGATCCGTTCTGGGTCCCCTTCTATATACTCTATATACTTCCAAACTCCAGGACTGTTTGGAACACTGTTCATGTCATTGTTATGCGGATGACACGCAAATTTATCTATCTTTCGATCGCTCTGAAATAGTTACTGCAAATAATCGCATTAACTCTGATCTTGCCCGCATTGTTAGATTTGCTGAGCAGCACTGTCTGAATATTAATGCAAATAAATCATCTGCTCTGGTATTTGGGAGAAGGACTGATATTGAATTTGCGTCTTCTAGGCTATCTATTTTTGTGAATAATAAACGCATACCCATCGATAAAACTGCCAGAAATCTTGGTCTACACATGGATTCTATCTCAGGTTAAAAATCATATTTCCCAGTGCATTCGCAAAAATTATAGTAATTTAAAACACCTGTATACGCACAGAAAATTTTTATCTGTTCGAATAGACGTCTTCTTTGTGATATGGTTGGTTTTATCTCATTTTTAATCATTGTGATGTGGTCTATGGTACATGTCTCGATGCTGTCACCTCACAAAGAATACAAAAGGTTCAAAATGCTTCTATTAAATTTATTTTTTGGCCTCAGAAAATTTCAACATGTGTCTCACAAACTTGGTGACCTTGGTTGGCTTAATATGAAAAATCGTCGTCACCTACATCTCCTAGCTTTCTTTTTCAACATTCTCACTGAGAAATCCCGCATATCTCTATCTTAGATTAACTTTTAGAAGTGATGTCCACACAACATTAACATTCGCTGCCCGCACCTTATTACTCCCCTTTCACCGCACAGCCATGTTTGAGCGGTCATTTTCTTTAATATTGCTCGGTTCTATAATGTGTTTCCCGTATCTCTGTCTGGTCTTACCTTATATTCATTTAAGCGACTTGCGCGTGAAATGATTCTGAGCTCGATAATTTAGTCTTAGCGCCTGATACATATTAACATTGTATTCCTTCTCTACTGATGTACTCTGTTCCAACAATTTAATAGTCTTTTATAGTTTTCTTTTTGACATTCTGCGTGCGACTGTTGCTTTTTTTATAATGTACTCGGTTGCATTGAAAACAGTTACTTTCAATCGAAAGAACTGAATGTAACCCTTTGTTATAACATCCTCTGTTATCTATAATTAAAGCACCTATATGAAATTTTTGTAAAATGGGATGTTTTAATAATAAACAAATATTATTATTATTATTATCTACACATGATGATATACGCATTGTATCTTGCTAAATCTTGCTAACAACTAATAGTTTAAAATACTTTTCATATAAAACTCGTTTTTTGACAGTAATTATTAATGTAATCATCAAAAAATCAAAAGTGATTTTACTCAATTCATAATAATTCACCTTGATATCTATATTATTATTTAATTACATAATCACAGATTGCGCAATTGTTAATAATATTTTTCAATTCCGTGGTTTTGTTTGTAATCATTAAAAGCTAAATAATTTATTTTATGTATGGAAGAATTCAGCATAAAACAAAATAGGAAACAGAAAAAACAATAGATAATTTAGTACCTACATACTTTAGATTAGGGTTACTACGATTTTAAGATACATTAAAGCGACGTACTTTCGGACTTTTACCAGAAAAGCGCTTATAACTTAAAAACCGTAAAAAATATAATCTAATATGTCAAAATCCAATAATATTCAGGGCGTTCTGATTAAGAAATGTAAGTTTCATTGACGTGAACTTACTTGAAATGAACGTTAATTTTAAACAGCTCTGTATACATCGACATAATTTTTGAAGATGTAAATTTGATGCTTCATATTCAGTTAACAACACGCCAAATATGAGATCTTCAGCTATAATGGACGCTGAATTAAAGATAAAATTACGATTTATTATAGTACATATACATTAGCGTTTATAGTTCAATGTTGTATTGCGTGGACTGTAACCAATATCATTAAAACTAATAGGCTAGGAATGGGTATGAAGCAGAAACCGCTTAGGAAGTCGGTAGTACTGAAAGCCAAAAATGTTATAAAAAATTCAAAGGCGATGGAGAGGGAAGGCTCTAAATTGTCGCTGAGCGGTGCTAAGGTTGCTATAAAGGAGACAGGTGGGAAGAAACGAATACGCACTCCTAGAATAATACCTATTGCCAAACAGGGAGGTGTATTGCCCCTAATACCCATATCTGCAGGATTAAGTGCTCTAGGAAGTCTGTGGGGGCGCTGCTGGCACAGCAGCAGCGGCGAATAAAGCTAAAACCGCTCAAAAAGAAGTTGGAAGAATCGCAAAGACACGACAAAATGATGGAGGATATTAAATTAAAAAGCAAAAGTCTCTACCTGAAGCCGTATAGAAAAGGCTTGGGATTGTATTTAAGACCTCAAAAAAACTTGTAGATCGACTGCCACAACGACCTCTTACGGATAAGGATATGATTAAATTTTCAAAACATATATTTTCGAGGGGTCTTTATGAGAGATACTTTTATAACCAAAACCGCTTAAATAACGGGAGTGTGCAGTCATCAATTTAGATTCGGTAAAAAATGACGGCACTCATTGGATTGCATATTGCAAAGACGAGAATATAGTTCATTATTTTGATTCGTTTGGTAATTTGAAGCCTCCATTGGATTTGATAAATTATTTTAGTAATTGCAAGATATTGTATAATCATGACAATTATCAAAGTTAGGACCAATTCGTTTGTGTACATTTATGCTTGAGATTTTTGAAACTATAAATGAGACATTTTCTAGCTTAGTTAGCAGTCATGTCAAATACATTCACCATAACCAAGGTTGTACCAGCGTACTCTCTGCAAACTATCACCCTCTTATTGAACTGAATCCTGTAGATATGAGTACGTTTTAGGATTAATTGGTTTTCATACCTATCACACCATCGCGAGCATTGTTGAAGGTGCGAATAAATTCTATTACAACAAAGATAAAGTTATTACAATTCCTGTTGGTGCACATGAAATAATAGACATTGAAGAATATTTAAAAAATGCATTACCTAATGAGAAGTTCTCTGCAACCTAACCCTCAAACTTCACAATGTGATATAGAGTTCGGCGGAAATTGATTTCAGGCAGATTCTATAGGTCGCATGTTAGGCAAAATTGCTAAGCTAATGAAAAACATGCTAGTACTTTACCAGTAAACATTATAAAAGTCGCTATGATCCAGAGTGGGCTGCAGTTTAATGACGAATTGTCTAATACAACACCCCGCCTATCGCACACAGTGTTTGAATGTTCACCTCAGGTAGATCCAGGTTTTGCAATGAATGTTGATCCTCCGCACGTCATTTACCTACCTGTATCATCTGCGTTGATAATATAACTTCTTGCTTGATAGATCAAAACGAAAACCCAAGAAGAGAGGTAGAAAAAATTATGTACTGGCATGGAATGTCATTAGAAATAGAGAGATGGGTTACAAATTGCCTGATTTGTCAAAGGTACTCAAGATCTAAACCAAAAGAGCCGTTGTTAGTTCATGATGGAGTATCCCGAACTTCCTTGGGAAAAAATAGGGAGTAGATATTATGGAGTAGAAAGGGCCAACCCTTGTGGCAATGGACTATTATTCAAAATGGTTGGAAATTTCAGAAATGAGGGAAAAGCTGCAAATGAAGTCAAAAAGACAATGTTCTCGGCATATGGTGTTCCTAAAGTGGTGATATTTGGTAATATGCCATTAATTCGTATAACTTAAAAAAGTTTGCAGATCAGTGAGGCTTTGAAGTCAGAACAGTCAGCCCCCAATTATCCAAAAGCTAATGAGTTGGTAGAAAAGGCAGTTGGCATAGCAAATAGTATCATTAAGAAGACGGAAGAATGTGGTGGAGGCCTCAAAAAATGCTATTTTAGAGTACAGGAATTCTCAATATCAGGCAATGTAACACCAGCTGATGAATTGTTCATGAATAGAACATTAAGAACAAAACTGCCAGTGTCAAAACAAATATTTAAACCCAAAATATCTGAAAATGTGCAGAAAAAGTTCAAGGCAATATAAGATAAAGCAAAGTATTATGACAGAACAGCACAAGAAGCAGACCAGTTTACAAGAAGTGAAAATGTTTCTATACACAGTCCACAGACAAAAGTATGGGAGGAAGCACAGGTATTTGAGGAAAAGGAAACGCCACGATCGTATTTAGTAAAGAACAAAGGAAGGTAAAATTTTAGGAAAACTTCTATTTGCTATTAGAATGGATAGAAGAAAATAAAAGTGATGTAGCGGAGACTGAAAATAAAAGTGGTGTAGTTGAGATTGAAAATAAAAGTGATGCAGTGGAGTTTGAAAATAAACAAGAGACAACAAAAAGTGGTAGAAAAATAAACAAAGCTACTACGTTAAATTTATAGAAAAGGGAAAGATGTAATAATAATGACAGTCGCAATTCTGGAACAAGGAGTTAGTCTATAAGAGGCGTTCTAACTGTACTATTGTGTATCGTTTACCCAATAAAAATGTATTTAATAGTAAATGTTAATGTTAAATGTTTTATTTATATGTCATAAGGCGTATAACAGTTACTCCTATTATTTATCAATAATACTGGTATTTCAAAATTATTGTTATGAAAAGAATTTGATATTTCTAATTTATTACAAAATGGTAAGACAAAGTTTGGAAACGTTTTTGCCAAAATTCCATGCCACGTATTAAATTTGACATAAATATGAAACAAAATCATCCATAGTGTCTCATTTATTTATTTATTCATTTATTTATTTATTTATTGCGATACAAATAGGAATTCCTAATTCCTAATTACATGTATCCTATTCGTAACTTAAGCTACATGTATTTCAAGTGTAGCAAAAACAATACAGATATAGGTGTCTACCTAGTGTGTACATACTAAACCTCAAGTCATTGCCGCACAACTGCCCACCATCCAAATGCAGTAACCAGTTGCGGAGCCCAAGAACAAAACCAACAATTTTTCGTTTTAAATCAACTTCCTTGTCATAAAACAGATCTATCCCCATTGAAACAGAGTTCAGAAGTGAAGTAATTTGATTGGAGAAAATTGACGTAGTGTTAATCTAAAGAATTGCGAAATAGGAAATATTTCGGTCTAGTGTGATAAGCCGGTACGTAAAAGTTAAAGCAATAATAATAATAATATTTATTTATTAACCTAGCAGGTTACAAATCCATTTATAAGGTTATTTCTAAGACTTAATTTTATATTTAGTATATAATAAGAGCTAAAATTAACAATAATAATAATAATAAATCGAAATAATAAATCAAAATAGGCATTCCTTAGCTATTATACAAAGATCTCTATAATTATTATTATAAATATGAAGGACATAATTATAATGATTGTGCGTCCTACATAAATGAAAAAGTGGCGTTTTCATCAAATAATTTGTATGGGGTACATTAGAAACAAAAGTAAGTGAGCTGCGGGAGTTAAAACGGTGGATGTAAATATTTAATTTTTCTAGAAACTCAGGATTATCGGTTATGCAGTGAACTATTTTAAATAAATGGCACAAAGAAATTAGCTTTCGATTATTTTCAAGTAAGCTAAAGTTAAATTCTTGGTGTAATGTCATATTATAATCCGGATATCTTCTGTATTTAACAAAGTACAAATATTTTTAAAATTTTCTTTGAATTGACTAAATGAGTATAATATGCTTCTGGTAGAAAGGTGCACACACAATACAACAATGTTCCAGCTTACTACAAATTAACATTATGTATAACTTCACCAAGGTGTCGATGCTTTCAAAATCCTTACAAGAACGTATGATAAAACCTAGCAGTTTGTGAGCCCTTGCAATGTGTTCAGCAAAGCCAAGCCTTCCATCAAAAACCACCCCAAGATCCCTAATAGAGGGAACCCTTGCAAAGCTGGTGCCATCGACACTATACTGATAAAGTAATACGTCGGATTTGCGAGTATATGTCACTACTATACATTTCTCAGTATTGAGCGAAAGACACTGTGCACCAATTAGTAAGTGTATCCAAGTTATGTTGCAAAGCCACGCAATCATCGAAACCGCTGATGGCAGTAAAATCTTAAGGTCATCAGCGTAGAGCAAGCATCCGGCATCAACTACATCGCATATGTCCTTAATATAAATAATGAATAAAAGTGATCCAAGATTCAAGCCCTGGGGCACTCCACTGAGAGCCGTGTAAATATTGGATGAAACACCTATGTATTCAACATACAACTGACGATTCGCTAGGTAATCTTGCAATAATATAATTAGATCGGGATGCATTTTATTATAATTAAATTTATTATTAATAAGCTTATATCCAAATACAGCACTAGCAATTTTTGTTCTTATAGATAATTTATATAAAGCAAATTCTGCCCTAACGCTATTATAATAATTATGATAACCAGGATATTTATTATGCTTTTTGTAAAATAAAAAGTTAAAAAATTTGTTTTGAACTTTCTCCAATCTATCCCAGTATAGTTTAATGCCTGGGTCCCAAATTTCACACAATTGGCGACGATGGTGTATCTATATGTTTACCAAAAGATAAGGAAGAAGTAAATAGTACGCCCAGGTCTTTAACTGTTAGACGCGATTGTAAGTCGATGCCCTGCATATGATACTTCCTTCCGCTATCCGTTCGTAATAAAGTATATGTTATGGACATACACTTCTCAATATTAAAATGTAATTGATTCAATTGGCTCCTTGCTAGGATCCAGTTAATATCTCTCTGTAAACAAACGATATCTTCGTCAGTACAAATCTTTTTATATACCTTTAAATCATTCGCAAATAATAAGCATTGTGAATATTTAACACATTCTACCAAATCGTTAATAAATATAATAAACAATAAAGGGCCGAGATTATTACCCCGAGCTACCCCGAAATCAGATTATACTTGTCAGACACAAAACCCTTCAGATAAACATACTCATATCGATCTCTTAAATAAGACACAAAGAATGAAAGCATACTATTGGAAAAGCCTGCTGCATAAATTTTTTTTAACGCACATCATGCACAACCTTATCAAATGCTTTCGCGAAGTCTGTATATATCACATCTACCTCTAATACCGCAAAGGCAGCACTCACTTCTTCAACAAACGTACACAGGTTAGTTTGAACAAATCTCCGTTGGACAAAGCCATGCTGTTGAGAATATAATTGTGGTTTGACAAAAACCCACAGTTTTTGCTCGAAGATCTTTGATAATGCCGAAATAACCGAGACCGGTCGATAGTTACATATATCCGCCTTATTACCTGACTTGTGAATAGGGAAATTCTTGCTAGCTTCCATTCTTGCGGCAAGGTATTTGTTTTGATTGCTAAGTTAAACAGAATTAACAAGGGATATTCTAAAAGAGAGCCACAGGCTTTATTAATATATGGTAGAATACCGTCTGCGCCAGCAGACCGCTTTAGCTTCATTTTTTTTTATAGCACTGGTGATATCCAAAAGAGAAACACTAGATATCAGAAATAGATTACTTGTAACTTGTGCGTCTTTCATATTGGTTTGTATGTTATAGTTAGTAGGGTTGCCACTGACGGACCTAAAATAATTCGCAAAGCCAGCGGCTGCTCTTTTAGTGTTAATGTAATTTTGTTCGCTTAGTGAAAAGACCTGTGGTAAGTCATTCGTTCTCTTTATTGCATTCGCATAGTTCCAGAACATATTCGAATTATGACGTATACCAACTTCAATATTCGCCATATAATTATTTCGCGCGACTGAAATTTTGCGTTCTAATTTACGCTCTACATAGCCGAAATTGCTCCATGTGCCAATCATGTTTTGCTTGAAACCTCTTAGTCTTGATATCAGAGATAATATGTCTATTAAACCAAGCAGGATATTTTATAGACAAAACTATTTTCTCTTTTGGAACGCGTGCGTCAAGAACCTAATAGAATTTGATATAAAAATATTGCAAACCTAAGTTAATATCATGAAATGCACCCATATCACCTCACTGTGTATCACGCAATAATAATTAACTCAAAGTTTGCTCATTTAAAATTATAACAAGGTTCGGTGTTGGTTATATTCCGTCTACCCGCCCTGGAATGGGAGAACGGAAAGAAAGCAAAATATATGTATATATTCACACAATCAAGTATACAAAAGAAAATACAATACAGCACTATTAACAGAAGACGAACAGCACACATAACAGAGTGCATAGTAATAGTAATAGTTTATTAGTCATAAGACTACAGATTCAGACAACGTCAAGATATATGTATATGTATGTACATTCAAATAAGTACAGACAAAAAAACATGTGTATAATAAAAAGTTTTGAACAAACGAAAGTTACATACAAATAAAAACTCTATATATAGACAAAAAATACAATTCATACAAAGAAAATTCACTAATATTAAAAAGAGCAGACTCAGATTGCATGGAAGCAGTCATTAATATCGTACGGCACTCTGGAAATTAACACTTCCTTTACCTTTTTTGAAAATTTGTATTGAAGTTGTATTCTGCAATGATGGCAGTTGATTAAATAGTTTACATCCGTTGTAAAAAAAGGTGTTTTTGATAGAGCGAAGTCGAGTGCTGATCTGGTAATAGTGTGATGATTATGCCTTGTGTTATGGTCATGTCTAATACAGTTTTTTAGAAACAAGTCTTTATGTTTAAAAGTAAAACACAACACCTCATAAATGTATAGAGCCGGTACCGTCAAGATACCAAGCGTCTTAAAAAACTTGATTTACAACTTTCGTGCGCGGATAAGTTAGCCAAGATTCGAATAGCACGCTTCTGCATTAAAAGTATTCTCTGCATGTCCCCAGAGCGTCCCCACTGCACAATACCGTTCCCGATTGCAAACACGCAAAGTAAACCGTCCGCAGGATTTCAGCACTACAAAAACCCGATAACGTCCTCAGAGCAAACATGGTCGTGGACAAGTGTTTTTCAATGAGATCTACATGTTTACCCCACTTTAGCCTGTTGGCTATAGTCAGACCCAACATCTTGACGCTAGCAGCCCCAGAAACACCAGCAACACTTAAGTTAGAAATGTCGAAAGAATTCTGAAATCGTACCATACAAGTTTTCTCATCATTAATTTTCAGTTCATCAACTCACCCCAAGAGTGTACCCTCGCAAGAACGTGCTCTACAGTCAAACGCAAATCCGAATAATTGTTTGCGGTTATCAAGATATTTGTGTCATCCGCGTAATTAATGACATAAGTATGAATTTGTGCTTCTCGTAATCATTCACATATACTGAAAACAACAGGGACCCAATATAGATCCCTGCGGTACTCCTATAACGGTAGGCAAGCTATCCGATTGACTTCCGTTCCATACGACACTCTGAGTTCTGCCTGATAGGAATGACGTAAACCAATCTAGAGCAACCCCTCGTACTCCACAGTGATGTAAATTATCAATAAGAATTACGTGATCTACACAATCAAGCGCTTTACTGAAATCCATAAATAACCCGACAGTCAAAAGTTTGTGATGCAGTGCGAAAACAACCCTATCTCCAAGCTCCAAGTGCCGTATCAATGCTTTTATTTTTTATAAATCCGTGCTGAAAAGGGTTTAGGGTACTGTGTTTATTAAAGAAAGCAATGAGTTTTTTATTTGCAATCGATTCGAATATCTTTGAGAAGCTGGATAGTAGGCTGATTGGTCGATAATTTTTAATGTTTTCTCTATCGCCCTTTTTATATATCGGGGTAACGTGGGCATACTTTTAGGAGAGTAGGATAAGTACCTTGTTTGAAAGACATATTAATTATAAATTCCAACTGTTTAGAAACATATGGTCCAATGAATTTTAATAAATGGCTAGATATATCATCAAATCCGCTCGCATCAAATCCGCTCGATTTAGAAGACTTTAAAGATGAAATGATATTTTCTACATCTGTGGTTGATATAGGAGTTAAAAAGAAGGATTCACTAACCGAGTCCATGAAGGAAATAGCTGACTGCGAGCTACTTGCGGAAGGAGTCCAAGAACCCTCGGCTGCTGATTAAAAAAATATTAAATTCTTTGGCAGCATGAAATGTGGAAATGTAGCCACCAGACGATTTTATTTTATCCGTAACATTTACTTTTGTTCGATTTAAATTTTGGTTAATAATATGCCACACACATTTGGTTTTATTGCTAGCTAGGGAGATCGTTTTGTCAATTTTTTGCTTCTTAAAGTTATTTAGTGCGTTTTGATAAAGTTTATTATGAATAGAGAACTAGAGAACTAAAAACGGGATATTGCTGGCTTAAGTTACCCAATAAAGAGACCATTTCACGTAGCGCAACCACATCAGGGGGTAATTTAAAAATGATTTTAGGTAGCATACAACGGAAATTTATTAAGGGGAAACTTTGTAAGTAATAGTATTAGTTGACGTTAGTGTAATCAGATTTCGCGTCACCGAGTTTAACACATATTTGTCTACTGCTTACGTAGGATTTGATCCATTCTAGAAAGGTGCCTCTAAAACCCATGGCATACAGCTTGTCTGCAAGAAAGTTGTGGTCAACACAATCAAAAGCTTTCGTTAAATCAAAGAATAAAGCTGCAACGTATTTACCCTGATCCAGGCAACCCAACGTATACGCAAAACTTATAAACAAAAAGGACGTGCAATTTGAAAAATTCAATTAAGTGAGTAGGTACAAGGATATTCATACGGAAAATGCAGTGGCGGCTCGGGATGGCTCACATAGGGATTGCATAATTTCAAAATACAAATGGCACGGAAAACAAAACAAAGTATTTTTAATTTCACACCCACAAATCCAATCAGTTTACTGATAAATATCCATTTTGAATTTTCTTATAACGTCTTTACCTTTAACAGATTGTTTATTTTCTAAACATAATTGAGGCATCGGCCGTTTAAGATTTTTTATTGCGATTTTTCCATCACAGGTTAACCGGAAAACGCGTTATTCTGTAACGCAGAGACGAACATCATCTTACAACAGCGGTGAGCAGACTGGAGATCTTGCTCACACGCTATGTATTATACGATATGGAAGTAGAACAAAGCATGGAACAAAGTACAGTTCTCCCCTACCTTCAATGTAATGTTAATAGAGACTTATAGCAGAGCCAAACACTTATCCGTAAATGTATAACGTAAACGTTGAAACGACAGATACGTATGTTGTAAGAAAAGCTTGAGAAACACAGTTATAGCAGCATGACACGTATAGATAGATTGATGATATTTGCCGTGCTGCAAATAACCTTACCAAGACGGTTGTTTTAGTTGTATTGTATGAAGGGAAAAATAATAGGTAGTTTGGACAATATCAATAATTTTATAATAGAAGAAATTCTTATGATAGAGACGTTAAACGATAATTACAATGAAGATATTAATTATGCTTTTATACTTCATATTTTATATAATGCGGAATAACTATAGGTAGTAGAGCTGGTTTACATAGTCGTCATTTGTTGTCATTTCTATTTTACAAATTTGTTTTAATCGGGCTATATCGACTTTCTTCGCACATTTCGTTCGACTGAATACGTACGTTTACTGTCTACGTGAGAGGCCGTAATTTTACGTATGACGTATTTCGACATACGTACGCAAAGGAATAATATTGCAAGTACGCATGCGTTCCGGTCAGTTTTGACGGATACGGATACGCATACGTGTTTGGCTCTGCTAAGTCTCTAATGGCTTAACGGAGCAACGGTTGGGCTTAGCTCATTACGAGTAAATTTGGTTGCATAAACGATAATTAGTTACATATGTACCAGTTACACTATGTAGAATATCAAGTTTTAAAATAATTTAAACCTATTTTAAAACCGGCCGGCTTCAGAATCTGCAATTACACTTTCATAGATCGTATAAGCACGTTCTGGGGGGTTATTCTCGAAACAGTGGAAAAATAGCACTCCCAGGGAGTAACTTTCACCGCTCACTCCTCGATACTACTCGTTACGAAAAAGTGACAAAGTCAACTCCAGAATAGGAATTATTGAAATTGTAGGAATTTTTTGACAATTCTCTTGAAATTTCCATTCCCTCGGATTCGAGAATAACCCCCCTGATATCATCATTTTATCCATCATGTAGGTTGTTACGCGCGCCGCACACGGCCACGTTCCTATTCAATAACTATGAATACGTAATAAATAAATACTTTCACAGTTAGTCGCCGCTTGGTTTGTTTTGTTTCAAAATTGCAGGGGGTGCAACTGCTCACTTGCTCTCAAAAGAGCCGCCACTGGGAAAATGTTTTAATAACGAAATTTTATTCATAATACTGTTTTTATGTCACTGAATTTTGCAGCTTTTATGAACCTTAGTTCCAAGTAAACATGTGGGAAAATAGATGTGAGACACCCTATATACTTAGTAGATAATGTTTTTTATATTACATGTGCTATCTCCAGTCAATAATAAACTATTGGTATATATGAAAACACCAACATATATGTAGTTCTTTCATTCAATAGTTAATATAAAATTTATTATGAAAGAAGCGTTTAAAATCAAACCAACTAAATTTAATGTGTGTGCAATTGAAAGTGTGTCTCTGTGGATATATTTCAGATATGTTAGTATTCATTAGCCATAGTAAATATCATTGATGAGCAGAATTTTGTAATCAAAAGCAAATCATGGTCTTTTATTGATTAATTAAGACGCACGGGTGAAACATACTATAGAAATGGTATCCTATGGAACAGACAAAATGATACTCGTATTTTAGTTAGTGTCTTACGTATGTAGTTATTTATTTCAGAATATTACCACAATATTTGAAACATTGAAATGCGACATATGATATCAGATGACACAGCTTGTATCACGGATATAGTTTTGCGAATTGTTTAGTAGCTCTACAGGGTGTTTCCGATTAACTTGGCCAAACTCTAGGGATGTATTCTACTCATCAAAATAATCATAAAAGTTCCTACACATAATTTACGGAAAACGCTCATTTAATAGTTGTGATGGTTTTTTATGGAGATGTAGCATTCGCGAAAAAAATTAATTGTGTAGTAACAGATTTATTTTAATTAATATGTTTTTAGATACTAATTCTACACTTTTGGGGCTTGCTATCAAAGTAATTAAAGTGTAAAAATAATGAACAGGGTATTCCTAATTCTTACCGTCTTTACGTAAGGCTCCGTCCCGTTCAACGTGATTCACCCTGTATAAGGGAGCGTTTTCCGTAAATTATGTATAGGAACTTTTATGATTATTTTGATGAGTAGAATACATCCCTAGAGTTTGGCCAAGTTAATCGGAAACACCCTGTATATACCTATAGTTTACGTTGGTGCAGAAGCACCTTCAAATAATGGTAAACGCTACAATTACGTGAGAATACAATTTGTGTTATACGACGTGATTTTAGCGTCTACTATTATTTTAAGGTGATCTTGCTAAAACTCCATAACATCACTTTGCTGTCCAATACCTTTAATTTCGCGCTATTTATTATTTAGTTTTCGGCCTACTGGTAGATGCCACTGAAATTCATGTTTATTGCAGTACCGAAGAGATAGTGATCTATATTTGTCATCTCTGTTCGGTATGCTCTTATAATCGAAAAGTAATAGGTTAATGCTGCTCGTTATGGTATTAGCTAGCGCTTTCTTGCGTTTTTCACGATTGCATTATTCTCACAGCTCATTCTCATGTAAATTCATAATATTAAACAATGGATGTTTATACATTAGAAGAGAAAAAGTATGTAATAAAACTGTATCACATAGGACACTCTGTACGTCATATTTCGGAAATTTTTGCTGAAAACTACGGTGATCGTCCCTCTCTTGATGCAATACATCGCATAATTAAGAATTTTGAAAAATATGGCTGTCTAGTACCTAGACAACATAGAAACATAAATAATGTGAATAATATTAACGATGTACGTGATACCATGATTTGTACTTCTGTGGAGGCGAATTCCAGGCAGTCCAGCAAACAAATTTCGGAGACTGTTGGTACTAGTCCAGCACTATACGCAAAATTAAAAAAAACAAGTATCATTCTTATAAAATACAAAAACTTAACGAAATATTTCCAGAGGATTGTTTTTAATGTATGCAGTTTTGTGAAAGCGTAAAGGAAAAATGTCATGACGATGAAAATTTTTTACAAAATATAATATTTACTGATGAATCGTCTTTCCCTTTGCACGGAGAACATAATCCATAAATAGTTAGATACTGGTCTAGAGAACATCAACACCTAACATACAATGCTAGAACGCAGTATCCACAAAAATTAAATGTATGGACTGGGATTTTAAATAATCATATAGTTGGCCCTTTCTTTATTGATGGAAACCTTAACAGCCATAAAAATTTAAATCTGTTGCAAGACGATATTGTACCTGCCATTGATAGATTACGGGATTTAAATCTGAATAACGTTTGTTTTCAGCAGGACAGATGTCCAGCTCATAGTGCTGTACCTGTTAAGGTATATTTAAGTAGAATATTTCCGGATATATTTGCGCTGGCGGTACTATTCACTAGCCTGCTAGGTCACCAGATTTGTCACCAAATGATTTTTTTATGGGGACACGTATAACAATCCATGTACATAACTCAAGAAGAACGTGCTGCCAACCTAGAAGAGTTACAACAAAGAATCGTCAATTGTATGCAACAAATTGTACCACAAACTCTGGCAAATGTTAGAGTCAATTTTTATGACGGATTAGGCTACTGTTTGATGGAGGGAGGCGAACGGTTTGAACATTTGTTGAAATAAGTGTGGTTTTTTAAATGTCTATTTTTTTCTTAGGCGTCAATATTTATTTTCTGAATGATATTACTCCAACATTCATTATTTTCGAATTAGAATAGGATTATGTTTTTTACTACTTATTTCGTTTTCCTTTCTATCAGAAAGAATGTTTATTTGTTTATTAACTGTTCAGTGTGCTTATTTACTAAAGTTCAATTTTAATATTGTATAATATTTAACTTAATTAATTTAATTATAAGGTACATGTTGTTTTATTTTCAAAAACGTTTCCAACAAAAACAATAGTTAATAGCACGGTGATAAGTGTAAGAAGGAAACGATTTACATTTCATCGTATTATCGTCGTACTTTTATTATAACCCAACTTGTCTCTTTTTTCGTCGCTGTCATTTTAATAAATAACGTTAAAGAACAGATGTTTATACGCTGCAAGACAAGAAAAAGACAATAATACAATTATTGTACCACACAGCGCTATTCTCTGAGTAATATTATAGAATCTTAATTTACATCGCTCACAATTAATACTGTAAGTACAACCGCACGTACCATACTGTTGATGGCGGTCTGCCAGTATTTAGCGGGGGTAACTCTGCCGACTAGCTCCGAGGTATAGTGTAGGTGTGAGTTTGCGTATGTATAAGGTTCGTTCCAACACGCAGTTTGTGTATCGTACAATGTATTGTTCATGAATCACTTTATGCGCATGCGTTAACATTGTACTACAGTTGACTGATCCGCTCATCGCTTTGTGTTGGAACGGTCCTAATGTCATCAGAGAATGTGTAATATTTTACAAGGTATTAGTTACTATTATATATGTATATAACTGTCCGTTGTTATAATGTGTGCAAATTTTGTTTATAGTTTTTCTGACGAAGGTAAAATAAAGTTACCGAAAGCTAAAATGTGTTTTAACTCGTCCAAAAACTGACTGTTAGGCCGCTACGAAAACGAAACCTTCCACGCAATTTCATCTATAGTTTATTTTTGAATACAAGATTGGAGGAGAGTGACTTATACATAAAAATTAATACATATCCAGGTAGATAAATGTACAGTATAGAATTTTCCATCTAGATTAGGTATTTGTGTCATATTTATTATAATTATTATTATTATAATATTTATATTATATTTTTATATTATTATTATTATATTTATATTTATATAATTACCATTTCCATTTTGTTTTTCATTCGCATCATTAATGAAACTCATAACAGTCGTCAGACTCATCATATACAAGTAAATTGCCCTAACCAGCCCTCACTGAATAGAAACGGTACGGTACGGTATACGGTACACAACAACGGACCATATATTTGAAAATGTAAGGTTAGTGAAAGGATTATTTATCCTACTCTTTTTTCCGAGCTATTTATCTCTTTTCTTACAGCAAAAATCTGCTCATGGAGTGGATTAAAAATTCTTGACGCTAGAGTGTATTAGCGTCAAACTGCAAAACTTGATATTTCTAATCGAACAGATTCCTCGCCGTATAAAATTAACGCGAATCAAACCGAATAGCAACGTTGCAAGTGCGCATGAGCGTGCGTTAAATTGTTTACTGCCGAAGCCAAATCGAACAAACCTAATAGAAAGTAACAGGCTTCAGTTTATATCCAAATTAAAAATATACAAGCTTGAGAGCATTTCAAGCTTTACATCAGTAGATGTCACTGGCGAATATTGAAATTTGTTGGAATTGTGAAATACAAAATCAGTCACCTAAAATTAGTCCTATACATATATATCTATTATGTATAATATCTTGAATCAGAAACGCCGTAAAATAGAACATGAAAGTATAATGCCAAATATTGTGTAACATCGTTGCTTACTTGCTGCCATACATAATACAATTACGATTTTACTTCTTTATCTTTATGTTGGGCGCGGAGTCATGCATGATTTATTGGTTTCACATGTCAATTGTCGCTCACTCACTAA
The DNA here is from genome assembly GCA_023690525.1 of Holotrichia oblita. Classification (NCBI taxonomy): domain Eukaryota; kingdom Metazoa; phylum Arthropoda; class Insecta; order Coleoptera; family Scarabaeidae; genus Holotrichia; species Holotrichia oblita. The sequence goes on along the minus strand of CM043016.1, from coordinate 124,039,748 downwards.
CGAATTTCAACTATTCAGAGATACCGTACTTTTATCGCATTATGATATTGTGGGATTAACAGAGACATGGTTGAATAAGGACATCATCTCGGACGTACTTACTATACCACATTATTCTTTTATACGCAGAGACAGACCCTCCAGGGGCGGCGGTGTGGGCATGTATGTTAATGATTTTATTAAATTCGAAATTATTGATGCACCATTTAATGATGATATTGAACAACTATATATAAAGTTTAGACTCAATACTAAAGTTTTTATTTTTGGGGTAATCTATAGAAAACCTAATTCAAAGTACAGCATCTTTATTGACAGCCTTGAGAATGTAGTTGTCTCCTTACTGCCTTTATGTGACGTATTCATATGTGCGGGTGATTTTAATATCAACCTTTGAAGCTTTGAAAACACTCTGGTTGATTCATTTTTAGAATTTATTGAAATTTACGGTCTTCACCAGGTGATTCGCGAACCTACTAGGTTAACCGACACTTCCGTTTCGCTACTTGATTTAGTTCTGATCAATGACAAGGATATTGTCAGGGATACTCGAACAGTTGCTATTCATGGTTTCTCTGATCACTGTCTTGTGTCATGTAAAATTGGCGTTCCTGTGTCTCGATTCGATGCTTTTCCCAAGACGTACCGCGATTTTAAACACTTTAATTACGACAGATTTAATGCTGACCTAGTTAATGCTCCATTCTGTCTAATTTTTGATGTCGATGATATAGACTGCAAGGTTTGCATCTTCAATGATATCTTTCACACTCTTCTTGACAAGCACGCTCCACGTAAGATGTGCACGATTAAAGGTCCCCGCAAGCCCTGGGTGACGGACACTATTAAATTGATGCAGAGATTCCGGGATACAGCTTTTTCCAAATTCAAATCTACCCGTAAAGCCGAACACTTTGCGTATTACAAACAGCTTAGAAACTTGACCACTAGTGCTATAAAACGGGAGAAGAAGGCCTATCTTGACCACTGTGTTACTACTGGTTCCCCTAAATCTTTGTGGTCCAAGCTGAGGGATCTCCATGTTTTACCGACTCGTAATAACAGTGTTCTGCCACCAAATCTCTCAAATGTCGATGAACTCAACACTTTCTTTGCTTCATCTTCTTCTGCTGCCTTGGACGTGGATCCTCATATTTCCAACCTTTATAACCGTGCCAGTCGTAATATTTCCAGCGAAAATGATGGCTTCTTCTTCCATCTAGTATCCGAGGACGATGTTTTCCAGGTCATTAACAGAATGACTTCCAAATCCGTTGGATGTGATGGGATCAGTGTCGATAATATTAAACTCTGCTGTCCTCAGGTATTGCCTTTCCTTACACACATTTTTAATGCGTGCATTGGTGTTAGTCATTTTCCTTCTGCATGGAAGAAATCCCGGATTGTTCCGCTTCCTAAGAGGAATCAGCCTGAAACACTTGCCGATCTGCGTCCAATCAATATTTTGTGTGCTGTCTCTAAAGTTTTTGAAAAATTACTTGAAGGCCAGATTCGTCGTTACGTTGACTCAATCCAAGCCTTACCTGCTCATCAGTCCGGCTTTCGTCCTAAGCACAGTTGCGCTTCTGCGCTGGCAGCTGTTTGCGATGATATCTTCTATGCAATTGATCAAGGGAAGATTACTTGTCTTATACTTCTAGATTTTTCGCGTGCATTCGACACAGTGAATCATGAGATACTCTTGCTTGTTCTTGAGTCCATTGGGTTTTCTTGTGATGCTTTGTTGCTGATTAGAGATTATTTATCGTATCGCAGTCAAGAGGTTGAGCTTTCTGGGTATATTTCTAACTCTCTTCTGGTTGGCAGTGGTGTTCCACAAGGATCCGTTCTGGGTCCCCTTCTATATACTCTATATACTTCCAAACTCCAGGACTGTTTGGAACACTGTTCGTATCATTGTTATGCGGATGACACGCAAATTTATCTATCTTTCGATCGCTCTGAAATAGTTACTGCAAATAATCGCATTAACTCTGATCTTGCCCGCATTGTTAGATTTGCTGAGCAGCACTGTCTGAATATTAATGCAAATAAATCATCTGCTCTGGTATTTGGGAGAAGGACTGATATTGAATTTGCGTCTTCTAGGCTATCTATTTTTGTGAATAATAAACGCATACCCATCGATAAAACTGCCAGAAATCTTGGTCTACACATGGATTCTCATCTCAGGTTTAAAAATCATATTTCCCAGTGCATTCGCAAAAGTTATAGTAATTTAAAACACCTGTATACGCACAGAAAATTTTTATCTGTTTCGAATAGACGTCTTCTTTGTGATAGTTTGGTTTTATCTCATTTTAATCATTGTGATGTGGTCTATGGTACATGTCTCGATGCTGTCACCTCACAAAGAATACAAAAGGTTCAAAATGCTTCTATTAAATTTATTTTTGGCCTCAGAAAATTTCAACATGTGTCTCACAAACTTGGTGACCTTGGTTGGCTTAATATGAAAAATCGTCGTCACCTACATCTCCTAGCTTTCTTTTTCAACATTCTCACTGAGAAATCCCCGCCATATCTCTATCTTAGATTAACTTTTAGAAGTGATGTCCACAACATTAACATTCGCTGCCCGCACCTTATTACTCCCCCCTTTCACCGCACAGCCATGTTTGAGCGGTCATTTTCTTTTAATATTGCTCGGTTCTATAATGTGTTTCCCGTATCTCTGTCTGGTCTTACCTTATATTCATTTAAGCGACTTGCGCGTGAAATGATTCTGAGCTCGATAATTTAGTCTTAGCGCCTGATACATATTAACATTGTATTCCTTCTCTACTGATGTACTCTCTGTTCCAACAATTTAATAGTCTTTTATAGTTTCTTTTTGACATTCTGCGTGCGACTGTTGCTTTTTTTTATAATGTACTCGGTTGCATTGAAAACAGTTACTTTCAATCGAAAGAACTGAATGTAACCCTTTGTTATAACATCCTCTGTTATCTATAATTAAGGCACCTATGTAAAATTTTTGTAAATGGGATGTTTTAATAATAAACAAATATTATTATTATTATTATCTACACACTTGATGATATACGCATTGTATCTTGCTAAATCTTGCTAACAACTAATAGTTTAAAATACTTTTCATATAAAACTCGTTTTTTTTACGACAGTAATTATTAATGTAATCATCAAAAAATCAAAGTGATTTTACTCAATTCTGTGTTCACCTTGATATCTATATTATTATTTAATTACATAATCTGAATTGCGCAATTGATAATAATATTTTTCAATTACGTGGTTTTGTTTGTAATCATTAAAAGCTAAATAATTTATTTTATGTATGGAAGGAATTCAATATAAAACAAAATAGGAAACAGAAAAAACAATAGATAATTTAGTACCTACATACTTTAGATTAGGGTTACTACGATTTTAAGATACATTAAAGCGACGTACTTTCGGACTTTTACCAGAAAAGCGCTTATAACTTAAAAACCGTAAAAAATATAATCTAATATGTCAAAAATCCAATAATATTCAGGGCGTTCTGATTAAGAAATGTAAGTTTCATTGACGTGAACTTACTTGAAATGAACGTTAATTTTAAACAGCTCTGTATACATCGACATAATTTTGAAGATGTAAATTTGATGCTTCATATTCAGTTAACAACACGCCAAATATGAGATCTTCAGCTATAATGGACGCTGAATTAAAGATAAAATTACGATTTATTATAGGTACATATACATTAGCGTTTATAGTTCAATGTTGTATTGCGTGGACTGTAACCAATATCATTAAAGCTAAGCGGAAGCTAGGAATGGGTATGAAGCAGAAACCGCTTAGGAAGTCGGTAGTACTGAAAGCCAAAAATGTTATAAAAAATTCAAAGGCGATGGAGAGGAAGGCTCTAAATTGTCGCTGAGCGGTGCTAAGGTTGCTATAAAGGAGACAGGTGGGAAGAAACGAATACGCACTCCTAGAATAATACCTATTGCCAAACAGGGAGGTGTATTGCCCCTAATACCCATATCTGCAGGATTAAGTGCTCTAGGAAGTCTAACAGGGGGCGCTGCTGGCACAGCAACGGCGGCGAATAAAGCTAAAACCGCTCAAAAGAAGTTGGAAGAATCGCAAAGACACGACAAAATGATGGAGGATATTAAATTAAAAAGCAAAAGTCTCTACCTGAAGCCGTATAGAAAAGGCTTGGGATTGTATTTAAGACCTCAAAAAACTTGTAGATCGACTGCCACAACGACCTCTTACGGATAAGGATATGATTAAATTTTCAAAACATATATTTTCGAGGGGTCTTTATGAGAGATACTTTGCCGCCAAAACCGCTTAAATAACGGGAGTGTGCAGTCATCAATTTAGATTCAGTAAAAAATAGCGGCACTCATTGGATTGCATATTGCAAAGACGAGAATATAGTTCATTATTTTGATTCGTTTGGTAATTTGAAGCCTCCATTGGATTTGATAAATTATTTTAGTAATTGCAAGATATTGTATAATCATGACAATTATCAAAGTTAGGACCAATTCGTTTGTGTACATTTATGCTTGAGATTTTTGGAAAACTATAAATGGAACATTTTCTAAGCTTAGTTAGCAGTCATGTCAAATACATTCACCATAACGGGTTGTACCAGCGTACTCTCTGCAAACTATCACCCTCTTATTGAACTGAATCATAGATATGAGTACGTTTTAGGATTAATTGGTTTTCATACCTATCACACCATCGCGAGCATTGTTGAAGGTGCGAATAAATTCTATTACAACAAAGATAAAGTTATTACAATTCCTGTTGGTGCACATGAAATAATAGACATTGAAGAATATTTAAAAAATGCATTACCTAATGAGAAGTTCTCTCTGCAACCTAACCCTCAAACTTCACAATGTGATATAGAGAGTTCGGCGGAAATTGATTTCAGGCAGATTCTATAGGTCGCATGTTAGGCAAAATTGCTAAAAGCTAATGAAAAACATGCTAGTACTTTACCAGTAAACATTATAAAAGTCGCTATGATCAGAGTGGGCTGCAGTTTAATGACGGGTGTCTAATACAACACCCGCCTATCGCACACAGTGTTTGAATGTTCACCTCAGGTAGATCCAGGTTTTGCAATGAATGTTGATCCTCCGCACGTCATTTACCTACCTGTATCATCTACGCGAATTGATAATATAACCCTAACCTTGATAGATCAAAACGACGAACCAGTATACTTTAGAGGTGAGCAAATTATCATTAGATTGGAAGTATTATAATAGGGTTGGTATATTTAACCAAAGATATAAAAGTAATCGCTTTGCTGCTTACAATAGCAGTCATACTCGTGACACTAAGCAAATATCACCTGCCAACAAAAAGTTTCTTCAATTTCTTGGACTACACGTGATAAATGATGGAAAAGCTCGATATACTGCAAAGTCTAAATTTCGAGGAGACGATAACCAAACAAGAGTATCACAGTTATTATCCCAGAACAAATAGTTTCAATTTAAACGATGAAGTACGATTTAGTATCCAACATCAAGACATCTATACTCTACCTAGCGAGAGTTATATATACATATATGATAGGAAAACTTATTGTGGATGATGATGAAGGAACAGGTGATTGCAGCTTCACGAACAATGCTTATGCCTTCATGTTCGAGTAAATCCGTTACGAAATTAATGGAGTGGAAATCGACCGTTGCAATAAACCTGGTATTACAACGACATTAAAATCATTGACTTCTTATAATGATAATGGGAGTAAAATGTTGCAAATGGTTGGATAGAATCCATTTCAAGATAACCAACCTACATTAAATAATAATAACGCATGTATTCTGTTGAAGTTCTCAATGGGCGTTTAACGTTAGTCAAGAATTAATACTTGTCAGAAGCAGAACTAATGACAATTGTTATAAGAATAGTGAGGCGGTAGGCACGAAAAAAGCATCTTTTGAAATTACCAAAATCGAATGGCATGTTCTGCATGTAAGCGTTAATGATGAAAACTGTTTCAAGCTGTTGGGTGTTGTTCAAAACAGCCAATCATACATTCCTTTCCGTAAGTGGGATCTATACGAACTACCATCTCTACGTGCTACGACAACAGCCAATAAAATCAAGTAATACTATGGAGAGACCACGTTATGTCCTGGTCGCTTTTCAAAAGAGTAAAAAAGATAACTATAAAGCAAATACCTCTTACTTCAAACACTATAACATTACACATATTAAACTCTATCTGAATTCGAAAAATTACCCATAGGTATAATGATATGAATTTAGACATGTCAGAGAAACGTTATGCTACGGCATATCGGATGCACGCATCTTTCAAGCCCAGTTACTATGCTGTACCAAGTGAACCGTTGATGAGTTACTCGAAATTTAGTAAATGTCCAGTATATATAATTGATTGTTCAGCACAGAATGAAGTGGTAAAGTCCAGTACCGTACATACAAATGATATCAAAGGTGGCATTTAGCACAGACACAGTAGCATACTGTCTCATTCTACATGATTGCCTGTTCGAGTACGAACCTGTGAGCGCCACAGTCAAGATAATAATTTAAAATTAACGTTTCATTCATCAATACTCCAACGATACACATGTGGTCAGACGATGAAGATAGACAGTCTGAATTGATGTTTCACACCTTAGATCGAAAAGAATCCAACGTCATATAAAGCACCTGGAAAAGAACCTGTCCTCTCCGAAACACATAGGGATAAAGTATATAGGAAACATTTCGAATCATTTATTGTCGTAGACATACAAGGTTTTGTTAATCGAGTCTTCATACCTAAGGACATATCTATATCTGATGGGAAAAGTTCCATACACCTTTTGTTTAAACCAGCAACACCTTTCCGTTAGTTGGAACAAGATGAACAAAAGGAAATACGATGGTTGGAGAGGATACGTAGACTTAAAAAATATTGGAAGAATCTTGAATGATATTTGTAAATCTTACGGTAAAATATATGTAAAGGGTCATCAAAACGCCGATTTTTTAAATAAATATGTAAATTTACTTATTGTTAATTTGGAATATCTACAAAATGTACATAATTTGGTGAAAACTAATTTTCCTTGCTTTTTTCATAGTAAAAATAAATGAAGTATGTGTACAGAACGTAATGTATAAATTTAGTTGGACTAGCTGTTCTGTACATGTACAGTGACGTGCTTTAGTACTAACTCAAAGTGCCATAACTTTATAAATGTAACCCTTATGTACGACGATTTATAGCGGACTGCCCTCGAGGGGTAAGTCAGTACTAAAGCACATCACTGTACATCTTCTAATAAAAAATACATCAATTGTGAACGTTTTTGTATATTATTGTGTTAGATTTAATGGGTGCGAAGTTGTGATTTTATGTTAGTAATAAATATACATGATAAAGTAGCAAAATCATTTATTGAACGTACAACCAATACATATTAATTAAAGATTCCATGTACTGAGTTCTTGAAATATTACGTCAGTATTGTAACATTGTAAAATCTATATTTTCACAATTACAAATTTATGTCATACGTTGCTACGCAAACACACATGTTGCCAGTCGAAACTTGTTTTTCCAAGAACAATAATTAGAAAGCTACATTTCACACAAAATTATTACGTCAGTAATTAATATATATGATTTGAAAATTGTTTTTCCAAGAACAATAATTAGAAAGCTAGAAAGTAAATTCCACACAAAATTATTACATCAGTAATTAATATTGCAACGCGAGGGGAAACGTGATTCTTCTAAGAACAACTAATACCAAACATTATTTGCATTCGATTATATTCATTTGTGAAAGCTATGACGTACAACTAATATATATTAATTAAAAGATTCCATGTATTGAGTTCTTGAAATATTACGTCAGTATTATAATATGGAAAAATCTATATTTTCAAAATTACAAATTTATGTCATACGTTGCTACCCAAACACACATATTGCCAGACGAAACTTGTTTTTCCAAGAACAATAATTAGAAAACTAGAAAGTAAATTCCACACAAAATTATTACGTCAGTAATTAATATTGCAACGCGAGGTGAAACTTGTTTTTTTCCAATAACAATAATTAGAAAGCTAGAAAGCTACATACCACACAAAATTATTACGTCAGTAATTAAGGTATGTGAAAAGTAATTAGCGAAAGTAAATTCTTTCGCGGGGTCAAAGGTCAAAGTGGCGTCGGAGCCGCTTAGTATACCTACTGCCCAACACTAAGAACATGGAATATATACACCTTCAGTTATATCATCATCCATAGTTCAAGGAATTTGTAAGTGTGGTCATCGACAATCTCCTGCGTACCTAATAGCCGTACATAAAGGGTTTCCAATTAATAAATAATGCCATGTCATTATATTTTGAGAACAGCATAGCAGTCATTTTCAATGTGAAAAAGGAAGTTAACCAAGTCAGCAAAGCATCCAGCAATTCATAGAATTACTAAACTAGATGCATTTTTTTCATAAAATCGTCGAACTTTTCACAAGTTGTTCAGTTGTGCGGGCGTTGTTATGCTGTTTTATTAAAGGTAGACTTCCGAGGATTGCGGCAGACGACAACGGCAAACGACAACGGCAGTGTGCCGTCGTTATAGATTCCGAAGTCAAACTGCAGTAGTCGCACAGATAGCTTCACTTTGTGTATTCGTCGTCGGCGATGAAGATTATACAGCAAATTTTATAAATAAATACATCCGAGATGGCGACGGCACGCGGCAATACTGTGACTGTCCAAGTTTCCCGTCTGCCGCTCAACGACACAAGACAAACTGCTGCACGACACCTGGCGCTTAGCCTTGGAAGTGCGTCCGTTTAAAACAATAAGCAAAGTAAGTGCAAGTGCCGTTGTCGTTTGCCGTTGCCGTCTGCCGCGTTCCTCGGAAGTCTACCTTAAAAATGCATTATTTTTCGCTGCAGAATCCCACGGAGTTGCTATACACATTTGTTCACCTCAGAGCGGGCCATGGGAAGTTACACTAGACGCATAGAATGCAGTGCGATGTGGCAACGCGTAGGCATGCGCCACGCAAGATCGCTCGTCGATCACGACATCACCGACCATACTCTTGCTCGATTTAAATTCAACTGAATTGTGTATGCATGAGTGTCGACGCCAGACGCAAGCTACAACGCGAAGGGGGGAATACGCTGTTGCAATTCACACTGCTATGGCCCGCTCTGAGGTGAACTAATGTGTATATGTGTCATTGAACCTAAAAGTTCAAAATATAAAATTACTTTCTTGGTTTCTTTCGGTGAATTTTTTCAGAGAGTTTACATTCGCTGTTGTTGTTAGATTTGCATCTGTATGTTTTAGTGATTTTTTAGTTCTCAATGTAAAGTCGTCTGCCAAAACGATGTGGTACTCTTCTGACTAGTTATGTATTTATTTTGTGTGAAAAAATTGTATGAGTTAAAAAGACGTAAAATCCGGGTATACGTAATAATTCGTGTTTTAGCATTAAGTTTCTGTATTTATCTATTAATTTCTCTATGGCTTTTACTGCTTTCCTAGTTTACCTTTTGGTATCTTACTAATATTCATGTGTTGTTTCGGTTGTATAACAGTTCACATACTCTTTTGGGAAATATATTGGTTTCAACTTTCCACAAAGAAAGAAATACAAACATAATGGTACAACAACGTTCAATGTTTTCGTTTAGAATACTTTTCACTGGAAGAAATTGACACCTAATATGCATCAAACAATAATAAAACATATAACCATGCCTATTAATAAAAATATATAAAAATAAAGAAATCATTGACATATCTAATTATGGTTATATTATCAATTAATATTAAAGCACTTATTGAGAGCTGATTGACGGAAGCATGGACAGAGACAACATTTTAGAATGAGATAGAAAATATCCCGAAAGTATAAATTGTTGCATATCAGCTGATCAATAGCAGCTCTAAAATTGACCGCGTTTTCTTCTTTTTTCATGTACATATATCATTTCGTAAATTAATCTTTTTTTATAATGATTTTTCCTTTTTCAAAATATTAGTGTTTTCAAAATCAAAATTATGTCGTCTGTCTTTGGAGTGCTTAGACTAAAGAGTTTCAGCGGTGATGTTATGTGAAACAGTGTATTGTAAATATTGTTTAATTTAACTGATATAGCATTTGTTACAGTCTTGCAGTTTAATTTATTCATGACATTACTTTGATTATCTTTTTTAGTGGATGTTGGGAATCGGGATGCCCGACGACGTTTGTTTTGATTTACCTGTCCGAAGTAGAATCTTTGATTGGTGTAAAAAGTTATACTTGAGGTTTGTAAAACTTGTATTCAACTAGGGTTGCCAGAAATCAATTTGTCAAATATAGAAGAAATCACTAAAAAATATAGAAGTTAAAAAAAAATAGAAGCAAATTCAAATAAATCATTTATTATTATAAATGTAACACCAATAAAACACATCATATACTTAAACAATAGAAAATAAAATAGAGCAGTTAACAGTAAAGAGTAAATATATTCAAGTCAACAATAAATTAAACATTACTTAAAACTAAATACATATTGCAACTCTAACTAGACGTTAACATTAAATTTTAGATTATTGCATTCTTATTTTCTCAAAAAAATTAATTAAGTAGTTAAAATTTATATTTTGCATTTTTTTGCATATTCACCAACACTGTTTTATTGTCTTTGATAAAGTCAAAAAAATCAGAACAATTCTTATCAAAATTAATGGTTCAGACTTAATTAATTCTGTTGCACATCTATTTCTGCAATCACTCCACTTATTTCCCATTATAGAAAATATCCGTTCTACAAAAGCGGAAGTTGCCGGCATGCTTAATATAAATAATAATATTTTATAAATATTTGGTAATTCTGCTTTTCTAAAAATCGGTAACGCTTGTTGTACTACTATTTTCTTCTTCTGAAGCAAAAGTTTTATTGCAGTATTGAGTAACTGAATTTCATCAAATAGATGATCCATATTTAAATTCATGTTCTGAACAAATTTTTCTGGAATTGCCTCAATTATTCCAGTAAAATTCGTCAAATCTGAAAACCGTACTAGAGAGAATAGTGTATCCAAGCCGTTTGACACATTTTTGTCCACCTTTTTCAGCTTCGAATTTACCAAGCATCCAAAAAAATGTTCGCCGCTTCTCTTTTGCAACTTCTTACGCAAGTTATCCATGATATACACATCTATGACAGAAATTTTGGAACCCTCAAGAAGTTTAACGGCATCCTCAAAAGTAGTTAAAAAATTGTTGAATAATTCAACTAATATATGTATGTGTTGGAATAATGTCTTGTTAGTTATAGGTTGCAACATTTTATTTGGAATTACAAATAAAATTAATGTTTCCTTCATATTATTATTACTAGATGGAAGGGTTATTTCTGGAGAAACGCAACTATTAATTTTAATTTAGTAATGAATCAACATTCTAGAAATTATGGATTGAGATAATAAAAGAATTTGAATATTATCATTTAAATATAGAAGTTTCACAAAATGACCAGTATCAGCGATAAAGAGTAAATATGTATTATTAAGTTATTTAAAAATTCTACAAAAGTATGGAGGTTTGTCACGTAAACTTAAACTAACAAAGTAAACTTGAAACTAGTAAGTATAACTAATTATAGATGAAGTTTAACTAAAAAATTGAACAATATAATTATAAATCTTAATCTAAACTAAAAATGAAATAATTTTAGAAACACAAATTGAGATAAACTCATTAGATACAACACAACTATAAAATGTTAAACTTATACCGGTAATTAATTTAATTATTTACGCCAAATGTTCGCGATGCAATTTTTATAGTGTACTTTCTCTTTTTTACAGTTTTTTAACGTGTAAAGATGTTTGGTGATAGCTATTATGTACAAGCATACTTACAAATTCGGCTACGATAAACTTTTTTGGCAGTCTCTTTGCATATACTTGTAAAAACAACAGTAAATTCCCATTATTATTCATTATGTGTTAAAAGCTTGAAAATGCTTCAATTTGGACCAATTCGAAGATATTTTTCACTTATTTATTTACCAATCGTACTTTACATACCTACGTTTGACATTTTGTCGGGTTGGTGGCTTAGTGGCTTGCACACTTGCCTCGCAGTCCGGCAGTACCGGGTTCGAACCCCGGTGCTTCCTTTCTGAGTTTGGTTTTCTGTAGTTTTCCAAATTTCACAGCAAATGCGGAAAGGTAACATCTTAAGTCGGTCTACAGCCGCAGGCGTAATAATAACTCATGGCCAGCCGATGCCCCCTGTAATTGGCGCAAGCTGTTGGGAGATGCTAAGGCATGGATTATTATTATTATTATTATTATTTAAAATAGTGTAAGTCGCACTTGCTATTATCCTGATGCAGATAGACAATCCTGGTGCAGATAAACAATCCTGGTGCAGATAAACAATCCTGGTGCAGCATAGGTTTCGTTTATACCGTGCAAAGGAACGATAATCTGCGGTAAAGTGTAGTTCAGTGCTGCACCTTGCTACATTTTTTAAGCAAAGGAAAAGGGCGAATGTTTCAGAGTTTCTTCTACTCTAAGATAATGAATGAGCAACAATTTGTTTAGTTTACAAGCAATACACACTTGATATCACAAAGATACGCGCAACAGCACTGTTATATAAATAAGTACAACGTTTAAATTTTTATTTCAAATTTGTGCTGTCTGTCTAACTAAATATCGTCTTGTCTATTTTTTAACATTCTAGCATGTTCGTTCATACTGGAAGTCCATTGTTCATTTAAGTGATAAATATATTTTTGTGTTACCTTATTATATTGTCAGATTTAGAATCTAATCAGTTAAAGATACAGGAAGCAAGCAAAACATATTTTCATAAAGTATGAAAGTTAATGGTGCCTTTCGGTATATCTAAATAGAAATACCGAGAAGTTGCAAATACTTTTAAGAGAAAGACAATTCAGACGAATAAGTTATAAAAAAATATTAACTAAAAATACTTATTAGTTCTACATACACGATTTACTGCTCAGTGCGTTCTGTACTGTCGTGCTTTATGAGCTGATTGTTATACAGTGTGTATATAAATGTTTGAAAAGTGTTTGAATTTCCCAGTTTAAATTTTTTGTGGTTAAGTTGGTACTAAGTGCATGCCAGCATCTCCGAAGCAGTAAATATCGTATATCATAGGCGTAACATTAAAAAATTAGAATAAGAACAAATATAGTAATAAATAATATTTTATCAGAAAGATAATTATAATGAAATTATGTATGTTTTCTAATGCTGGTATCTTAGATGGCACTATACATACTTTAATTTCAGACTTGAATATTCGAAAAAATTATTACAAAACTACAACACTTATTCAAGATAAATTATAACATTTATTCAAAATGCCGTCCATGTAAATTTAAGCACAAATTCACCCTTTGCTTCATACTATTGAACACATTGTGTAATATCTCTGGCCTAATGTCATTCACAGCTTCCGTTATTGTATCATGCAATTCTTCTAATGGATGGATGTAATTTCTTCATCGTTTACCAATAACAAATATGCAACAGCAGTAAAGTGGCAATAAGAAAAGCCTTTCTGGTAATAAAGGAGTGAAATAACAAACTAAATAGACGAAAACGAAAATGCAGAAAACCAAAATAAAGAGAGGGACTCTACTGATTATTTGCGACATAGCTTGTAGAAGCACCAACTTTCATACATTAAAAAAAGCGCGGACGATTCATACACCTTTCAAACATTTATATACACACTGTAGAAACACCGTAAGTTATTATTCTAATAACAGTAGACAACACTTATAAAACATACAGTAAAGCACAAGGTGCATATTTATTTGTATCGTCGTGAAAGTTCTCTAACTAAGAAAAACGTTACCACCTACCTTTTTCTAATGGTGGTAAATATAAAATTTAAACTATAGACACTACATTTCAATGGTTTTTATTTCTGGTGGTTCGCTTCTCTCTTATCGGTTCGTCTCGTTGTCTCTCGTAATCAGGGTTGCGGCCTTCATATCTGGAGTTTTTGGATTCGTCTTTTCTTCCTTCTTTCTGGTTTTCAATTCTTAGTTCATCTATGTTGGGGATATGTCTTCTTCCTTCTTTTTCAGCTTCGTTTATTCTTTCTTCTATCTCATTTCCATTATTGACTCTTATAGGCATGGTTGATTGTGGATCGGAAGAATAATTGTCTAAGTTTGGGTGTGAATGGAGATATATTTTTTTAAAAGGATGCATTTCTTGCGCTACAACGGCCGACTAAGGAATTTTAACCAAATGGCAGTGCCTCACCGAGCTCCTATCCGGACCTACCTTAGCGTCCTTGATCCAGCTAGTTAGTCGTAATGGGTAGCTCCCTCAAGGTCACCCGAACACTTATAAAAAGATAGTAATTGCGCCACCGCGTATAATCGCAACGCATAAAGGGTCACGCGGTTCCCTAAAGATTTTAAAATGATAGGATATCGAAAATAAACCCGTCGAGTAAAGAAAAACCAAAGTTGCTAACAACGCAATATATTGATATTGAATAATTCATTCCAAACACAAGTGCAAAAATTTCGTACATTACCGAAACCTTGCATAACAAAGATAAGAAAAATTGTTAACTATCAATTAGTTATTACCTCCACCAACACATAATACTTCTAATGAAGTAAAACAAATAATAAAATTGACTGACACCAAATAAGGGCTGACAAATAATTACATTTCATTAAATATGAGCTAACTACAAAAATTAATCCATTTAAGCTGAAGGCCAATAATTAAATATACTTACCATAAATAAGGGTAATGAACAAGTTCTATTCAACGACTTGTTAATGACACGCAGATAACCCTGCAACAATTAGTCTAACTCGTCACGACTGTATACTAAATGACTAAAAATTCAATCCACTCGAAGCCAAGTGAAGCTCAAATCAATAACCTTAAATACCTTGATAACAATTTAAACGTACTAGCAGTAACGATTATTAATCAAACGTTTGATTGTTAGGTAACATTAAATAACTATACAAATACAAAATGAAGCAATTGTTACGCCAATGGTTTGATATGAGTTTTACTCGCTATAAAATACCTAATGTTGATAAATATTTAATTAATTAACGCCTGAAGAGCTTAATACATATGCAAAAAGTTATTAATACAATTTTTGATACAATTTTTTACCTATAACTAGGAAATAAACTTAACGTCTGACCTTAATTTCAAGTTGGAGTTCTAAAATACCTGCCGTTGAATGATATTTCGTTCGCAGGCAGTCGCTTCTTCGGCTTTACTTGCTATGATTGATAAATAATTGATAGCTGCAGTTCAGCGTAGATATGTATATGCAGGACATTCCTTATAATGGTAACCATCATATATTTAATACTTCTATATTGCGGGTAGTCCTGGAAAAATTCACATATCAAAGCGAGATAACTACATGCATATGGGTCCTCTCAAACTAAAGGGGCCCACGCACTGCGTTTTTGTTCGACAGTTTTGTTCGACGAACAAGTCTGTTCGAACAAAAACGACGAACGTGAGTTGCCCACAGCCTACAGTTTTGTTCAGCAGTTTAATAATACGAAGACAGTATATGTGTGTGCAGTGGCGGCGGCATTAGCCATAAAATCAAAAGAGAAAATTGTAAGAGGAAATTGTAAAATATTTGTATGTTTTAAATTACATTATTTGAATACAATAAGAAATTACGTAGATTAACTAAACTTGAAATGGTACAGATTTTACATTTTTATAATAATACGACTTAATAAAATGTGAATATATAATACTACATCGAACTATACCACTGCAAAAAATCGTCGTCTTTTAAAACTGTTTACCCCACACACTTCAGATTTGTTCGACTATTTTGTTCGACGGACATAAACAAGCCGAACCAGCAGCTTTGTACGCCAACATCAACGACGGTTTTCGACCCACACACTTCGGTTTTGCGTCGTTTTTGTTCGAACAGATTTGTTCGTCGAACAAAAACGCAGTGTGTGGGCCCGTTAACGTTTTAGCGTCTATTTACGCATGCCCGTCATTTCCACCAATGAAATCGCGTGAATCGTTGGTGGGAACAAAAGTGAAAGCACGTGATCAATCATATGTTCATATTGTAGGTTAGTCGTTCCACGAAGCTCGTTTAATTTCTTCAAAAGATAAATATTCGACAAAAATATAATCGCCTAATTTTATTTAAAAACCAATAAAATGTGATAGGGGATAAAAATATGTATTTTATTTACCCAGTCCGATAGTGATAACTTTATCACATTTATATGTTATGTATAACAAGCGCATCGGGTCTGCGTATAAAGATCTCAGAACGTTGTAAGACAAGGAACTCCTCTTCCATCACTCTCTGTTGGCGAACACTGCATACATGTCTTGGTATATAAGACCCGCAATATAGATGTAATATAACGGGGTGAGCATAAGTCACCTAGCAGCCTTGAAAACAGGGCATGCGTCAGTATGTCAGTAAGTTAGTATGCTTGTCGACCTCGAGACAGGTCAATACCGGTATTGTTGCGTGGTTAGATAGTTTTCTGTCGAGTGAAATGCCAATAAAAGGTTCGAATTTTCGATACAACAGTGTATGTTTTTGTTGAAACAGTTTTGTTGTTTTGATTGCAATTATGGAGCCATTGAAGAGGGTTTTAGAGAAAGGTGGCCTGATACACAATTCCCAAACCGCAATTACATGGTTGAATTAGCCAAAAAGTTTGAAGAGGCCGGTAGTGTTCATGATCCAAAGGAGATTTCAAACATTGGATAACAATCGAGTTCGATATCATCAATGAAGACCTCGCGTTATTTGAAGTGTATCGAGATGAACGGTGAACATTTTGAACACCTATTGTAAATTTTTTGCGGTATAATGAAAGAAAACCAACCTTTTTTAATTTTGTGTTATCGTTTTCATTACTCAAATTTTTTGAATTTGAGCAAATTTGCGAGGTGACTTATGCCCACCCCTATTTATATGGTAACCATATAAACATTGTATTGGCCATTCGCTTGTATATATAACCATAAAAAAGGCAAGAGTTCTAAACCATCTGTTAACTCTTTAAAATTTAGCCCTTAAGTAAAAATTCTAGATACAACCAAAGTATCCTAAAAATAATGAAAAACAGAAAAATATTAGGGGAGCTAATTAATCAAGACCAAAAGGTTACCGACCTTTCTTCAAGGGCAAATCACCACGAGGTCTTAATCGCAAAGAAAACAGCGTTTGATATATATAACCGCCAATTTGCGTTAATGAGTGATTTTTCACCAAAAACTTCCAATCATAAATACACAATATATCACTGATATCAGTCAAAATTAATTCTGCTGATTGTTAAAGAAACACTTTAAGTTATTATTCTTTAGTAGCACTATACAACACTTATAAAACATGCAGTAAAGCATAAGATATTTAGACGTGTCTCGTCGTGATAGTTGTCTAATTAACAAAAACGGCCGCCTAAAATTCTCTCGCCACTCTTTTCGCGCGAATACCTAAAAAACACAAAGAGTACAATTTTCTGTTGTTGCAGCAAAAAGTAGAAAAATTTTCGATAGAATGGTATCAACTTTACGCACCTGTTTTTGATAAGATATAGTTTTTGCAGTAGGTTTCTAATTTTTAATATATTATGTAGAAATACTTTTAGCTTAATTGAATTTCATGCGTTTTCATTTACAGGTCCGGAAGCTATCATATAAGAACATCTCTCCCAAATGATAAACAGCAGATGCTACTAAACCATGTAAGTAGTCATTCTGGAGTTTTATTGGAACCAAATACTGCTGGACAACCGGCATTACAAACGTCCATTACAACAGCACCAACAGATACATCTCCTCAGACAACAATTGATAAAAAGGCCAATCTATCAAAAATGTTGAAAAATGTAGCTACACCTAGCATATCAGGTAACTATATAAATATTTACGACAACACTTAGTATATTACATATATTATATATAGGGTGGCGCAAAACGATCTCCACTATTTTAAACAAATATATTTTATATTTATGAACAAGTTAGAAAAGAAATAACTAAACATTTGTCAAGCCCTGGTAATGCAGTTTTAAGTTCTGAATATTACATCTGTAAGATGGCTTCCGTTGTTGGCAGCACATTGCGTTAAACGATTTATAAAGTTTTTTTTTCGTTCCGAATGCTTTCTTTTAATTCGTGAAGGGTATCGTACCGATGGCGCAATACCTGCTGCTTCAAATACCTCCACAAGAAAAAATCTGACACTCTTAAATGCGGCGAACGGGCTGACCACGGGGTTTGACTAAAACGTGAAATAACATGGCCAAATGTTTCCCTCACTAGAACCAGAGTTATTCGCGCTGTATGCGCCGTCGCCCCATCCTGTCGAAGATAAACATTTCGTGGGTCAACATCAATCCTATGTGTTAACGTACCGTTCAGCGGTAACAGTAATGGTACGATTTCCTTCTTCGAAAAAGTATGGTCCAATTATTCTAGACCTTGTTACTCCACACCAAACAGTTACTTTTGGAGAATGCAGTGGTTGCTCGTGTAAATCTCGTGGATTATCATTGGAACTTGAAATCTATTCCAAAAGTGTCGTTGTGTTTGTATGATAGATTGTGTTTCGTAATATAGTTTTACTTGGTTTTACTGTTGCAGCATGTTGTTTACTTGACCACCGTTCCATTGCTATTAGACGAATGAAACGGCACGATATGACGTTTACACTGACAGGTATATTAAATTTCCATCATGTTATCAGTCCTGCCAGTGACACGCTGAAATAATGGAGTTTATTTTGCGCCACCTTGTATGCTAATATATACATATATACAGGCTAACAACTTAAACTACGAAAACCTATTGATAGGAGAGGGTGGTGGGAGTTAAAATTATATGTATCCATTTTTAGCATTGTCAACTTTTTATATGACAGGAATGTCAGTGGTTATGTCAATTACTTTACCATTGAGCTAGTATACTAAGTAGACGTCACCAGGTCCGGACTACTGAAAATTGTAAGTATAATCTTAAGCCTCCACTTAACAGATGGTTTGGCCTGTTAGGCCCAAGGCTCATAAATGTCATAATTTGACAATATAAACGCTCAATATGTAATAGTTTATTTATGTACATACATACAGGCGCAGCAATTGAAATTTTCCAATTACAGCCTTGCACATTGCTTTTATGTCAAACACTGACCTATGAAATGTTATTTTCGACGAATTCTTCTTGTTAACGCTGTTTCTACACTTGCAAGGTAGAGCACAAGAAACCATAATGTCTTCTAGTAGTTTGCTACATCATATAACCGTAGATAACTGAAGTCAATTAATGCAAACATACATGACACACTATAATCTACGTGTTTGACGTAAAGTGGAGTGCCAATATGGCCGACCTGCGCCGTTTTAGCAACGTGATAGCGTCTCCCTACTTATTTTATCTCAATGTACTTTACGGAACCATCAAACTTTCTCCTAAGTGTTATTAAAACGTTGCTGGTTGCTTACTTAGCTACTTATAATATGTTTTTGAATATAAACGTGTAAAATGTATAAAAAAACCCACTTTATAATTTGCACTTTTTCATTGGTTGTGTATTCCATTAGGATAAAGTTTGATGGTTTGATAATAGTTATTTACGAACCAAGTGCGTGAAATCATATTTCGCGAATGAGTGACCAGTTTAAAGCGCGAGCCGTAAGGCGAGCGCTTTATGGACACGAATTCGCGAAATGTTTCACGCACGAAGTTTGTACAATATTGTTTGTACGAGAACTATAATAATAATACATATTGTTAAATACGTTATCGTTTATGACCATATATGATTCAGGTTAGGGATTTATGATTTCAAAATGTCACTGAATTAATCAAGTTCCAGTAAGTACCAACTTTACTTTTACGCACTCGTGCTTAAAGTGACTTTTTACGCACGCAAATCGAATCGTGAAATGACAGGTTTTGATAGGCGAGTACAAAAAGTATTTGACATAACCACTTACATTCCTGTCATATAAATAGTTGACAATACTAAAATGGATACTTACTTTTAATACCTCCCACTACCTTCTCCTATCAATAGGGTTTCGTAGTTCAAGTTGTTATCCTGGATATATATTAGTGGCAATAATTTCAAGTTTTAAATATATAGTATATAATATAAATATGTACTAAATTTTAGACGGTGTAAATCATTGTACATACTCACAATACCTTTGATGCTAAGGGATCACTGAGTGATATAGTCAAACTACAGTCAGCTGAGTTGCTAGCATAAATAATAAAACAGCAAAAGATGTAACAAGCTGTTTTTTGTTATTATTTCTATATCATTTTATTTAAAACCTATTAGCTAAAAAAGCAATAAGTATATAAAAGAACGATTTAAAATACCAAGGTAATCAATGTAAAGTACTGGTGTTGGTATACCATTAAGGACCAACGATGCCAGGAATAAAACTAAAAAATTTGAAATTATAATAATAATAATTCATGCCTTAGCATCCCCCAACAGCTTGCGCAAATTACAGGAAGCATCGGCTGGCCATGAGTTATTATTACGCCTGCGGTTGTAGACCGACTTAAGATATTACCTTTCCGCATTTGCCGTGGAATTTGGAAACTACAGAAAACCAAAGGAAGCACCGGGCTTCGAACCCGGTAGATTGATAGATGGAAGGGAGAGCCTTTACACAGCAGATATACCACACAAATAGCATCAGAAGAAGTAGATATTATGGTAGAATTAAAAAGGCAAGGGCATAATAATATTGCGAGACTACTGCTGACGTGCGCAGAATGTGTAGCAGTAAATTACTTCTTCAATAAACATAGCATATGCTTACCACATGGAATGTAGGAGAGTTATCGGGTTTGCGGTTGGCTAGCGTATGGCTGAAGAATAACAACCCTGAATTGTAAATTAGTGTGCAGTACTGTCCTATATATGTACATAAATATGCCACAATCGATAAGCTCAGTTAACCATTCAATGGTGAATGTAGTGCGCAATTTCTTTAAATTAAATGCAAAACTGCATGTGTAAGCCACACATGCAGCCTTACGGCTGAGGAATTTAATGCACACATTGCTAATATGGAGTCAGAGATTGCTTTAAAGATTCCCGGGCCAAGAGGTAATCCAGAACTCGGCTTAAATAACGACTCCAGCCTATTTCTAGCACCGACGAATGAAGGGGAAGTGAAGGCTGTAGTAGGATCCCTCAAACATAAGGTTAGTTCTGATATATATGGAATGAATAATGTATTACTAAAAACTGTCATAAACAGCATAGCTCAGCCTCTTGAAAATATTTTTAACAGCTGTATGACTGATGGTATGTTTCCTCAGGAACTCAAAACAGCTAAAGTTGTACCTATATACAAAAAGGGAGATCTGAATGATCTACAAAACTATCGACCGATCTCGGTACTACCCACTATATCAAAAATATTTGAAACTATCATTAAAGACAGGCTAGTGAGCTACTTTGAATCTTTCCAACTCTTTAGTAGTGCACAACATGGATTCCGGAAACGAAAATCTACAGTATCGGCTATGTCAGGTTTGATTGATAGGATAACTCAAGCCTTCGATCAGAAACGAGATTTGCAATTGTTGTACTGCGATTTGTCAAGAGCTTTCGACAGTGTAGAACATGAGATCCTACTATCAAAATTGAATGCATATGGTATACGAGGGACCGCTAACGCTCTAATCAGGGATTACCTAAGAAACAGAGAACAGACAGTAACGTGGAAAGGACATATGTCGAAGAAAACATACATAAAACACGGTATACCCCAGGGATCGATCCTTGGCCCGATTTTGTTCATCATCTATATAAATGATCTTCCCTTATCTATAAGTGGATGTACGACATTTGTGTATGCGGATGATGCTACGTTTTTGCTCGAGAATGAACGGGGAGATGTACTTAAGGACGAAGCGGATCGTGTCATGGCAGAGGCAAATGAATGGTGTAAGGCTAACAGTTTAAAATTAAATGAGAATAAAACACAAAAGCTAACACTTACTACGCATGTACAAAAGGCAGAGTCTAGCCATCCGCGAATTTCCTGGGTCTTCGTATATCGTGCAATCTATCTTGGAGAGATCACGTCGACCATCTGCAGAAACAGCTATCAAAATCAATATATGCTATCAGGCGCATTAAACAACTAGCTGGCGAAGAAGCTGCAAGAACTGCTTACTTTGGATTGTTCTAGAGTAGAGCATCGTATGGCATACTTTTGTGGGGCGATTCCGCTGACACTGGACGAATTTTTCTACAACAGAAACAGGCTGTAAGAGCAATTGCGAGTGTAAAACCAACTGAAAGCTGTAGAAACTTGTTTAAAAAATACAAAATACTTACCATACCATCCTGTTTTATGCTCGAGTGCCTGTTGTATGTTCACACAAGTCTTGGTGCTTTCAATACACACGGAGATCTGCACAATTATGATACGAGGCGCAAGAAGGACTTAGTAATTCCGCATCACCGCCTGAGCAAAACACGAGTAGGAGTTAACTACCATGGCGTAAAATTTTATAATCAACTCCCCATGAAAGTAAAATGTCTGCATCATGTAGCATTTAAGTCGTGGCTGTACAAATTTTTACACTTATATATTTTATTCTTTTGACTAGTTTTTTAAACATAAATTTTAATGTATTGTGTTTTATGTAGTTAATGTACCTACTTACGTGCATTTGTATGTATTTTGACGAGATTGAACTTGTACAGATATTGTAAAAAATCACTTATTATTTCGAAAAGAAGTAATGGCTGTACTCGTTAAGTTCACAAGGTTAGAAATGTGGGTATGGCAGCCAAAGATTCCAACAATAGACTCAAATTTTCAAATGCTAAGCTTTCGCAATTTCTTTATTGCTTCATCAGAGAATTAAGCTACAACATAAACATGATACAACGTAGGCTATGAAAGAATATACATTGATCGTAAAACTTACATACGAGTGTACATTGACGATGTAGCATCCAAAAAACATTTTCAACAGTAAAACAACATAAAAAATTACAATTAGTATTAATACGACTAAGTCACATATTAAAATCAATTAACAAATTAAAATTACATCAAACAGCGGGAGAGACCACGCCGACAAACGAAGACGCCAGGGGGGTTATTCTCGAAACAGTGGAAAAATAGCATTCCCAGGGAGTAACTTTCACCGCTCACTCCTCGATACTACTCGTTACGAAAAAGTGAGAAAGTCAGCTCCAGAATAGGAACTATTGAAATTGTAGGAATTTTTTGACAATTCTCTTGAAATTTCCATTCCCTCAGATTCGAGAATAACCCCCCAGGTGTTGAATGGCGCGGGAAAATGATAGGTTAGACAGTTGAGTTTGAGTCTATTGTTGGAATCTTTGGCTGCCATACCCACTTTCCTAACGTTGTGAAATTACTTATTATATTTCTAGAAGCAAAATATTTATTTTATCAATATACATTTTTTTTTTGAAATTATTCTTACACAAGTTATATTTTTGATAATTGCCACGGTAGTTGTCCTTACTCCCCCAAAGCTCCCAGAAGAAATTTTCTTCAGAAAATTAGCAGAACAGCTAAGTTCCCAAACTCCTGCAACAGTACCCCAAAGAAAACCTTAAGAAGGCATAGGAAAGATGCATATAGCATGGAAAAAAAGCTCAGACTGGAAAGAGATCATTACTTCCAGCGGCGGAAAGAAGAAGAAGCTGTACTGTTGACAAGAACTTAGTTCCCGCCGACCAACACAAGACACAAAGAAAGACAAAAGTCAGAATTAAAAATACATTGTCCGTGAGGCGGAACAAAGATCATACAAAGAAAAGTAAAAATAAGGACAACCAAAAATAACGGATCATTACTACAAGTTACGGGATACAAAGCGGAAAAGGATACAGGTAACAAGAAAAGGTATAAATGGGTTTCTCTGCATTCACACACACACACACACACACACACCTCCATTCATTCAAACCCTAGGAAATCAATGAAATCTTCAGTACATATTATCTCAAATTAACCCAAAATCCTAAAATACTGAAACTAGCAAGCTAGAAATACCTTATGGCCAAACAAAAAGCAAAAAGAGACGATAAAATGTAGCACAGAGGGATTTTAAAGTCACGATGGCCTATCGGACTAACACAGCTGAAGGCTGAAACAAAAACAAAGGCAAATCCTAGACCGGAACAAAACACATGACCGCGAGTCGAAACGAAAGGAAACCTGCCGGAATTCAGGTATTGAGACCTGGTGAACGAACTTATGATCGCCAGTCCCACAAAAAGTAAGAATAAATACATCTTATTATGTATCAGTGCACTACCTAGCTCAAGCTACTTGGGCAGTCAAAAGCGTCCAAACGCGAAAGAGAACCACAAAAACAAAATCTTCCCTAGTAACTATGAGCAGTGAAATATAGGCGCGTCAACTAAATAACCATATGACTCGATAACCTAGTCATTGCTCTCTCTTAGGCGGCCTTTATCCCACGCTGAGCTAACGGTAGACCTATGCTTCTAGCCGGTCATACAGGCAAATAAAAACATCCAACAAACCGATAACTAAAAACCAAAATGCCTAAAGGTTGTCAACCAAAGGATCACCAGAACCTAAGGGGTATCGGATGGGTGAGCTTTGAGATCTTTAATATGCCACACAGAAGCTCTACCAGTGTCACCAACGATCTCATAAGTCCAAGGTGAAACAATCCTAGAAATTGTGAAAGGACCTACGAACTTAGGAGCTAACTTAGCCGTAAACTGTTTAGTAGCGTCAGAAAGAACATAATTACGTCTCCAAACTCGTTGATTCAACTGAAATCGCACATCACGACGACGAAGATTATAACGCTGAGCGCTCTGATCATGAGCTTTGCGAAGTCGTGACCGAACTTCTGCATATAACTTAGTAAAAGCCAATTTCTTATCATCTACTGTACGTTCCGTACCTGGTACGTCAGAGGGTACAAATGTCTCCTCATGACCATTAATAGTAAGTTCCCTACCAAACTTCACAAAATTTGGTGTCTGTCCACGTACCTCATGCTTAGAAGAACGTATAGCAAACCCAACCTGCTGTAAATAACGGTCCCACAGTCGATGTTTATCTTTGACATAGGCCGATAACATTATCTTAATGACACGATTTACGCGTTCAGTAGGGTTGCATTAAGCATGATAATTCGCATTGTATATCATGCGCACACCATAATTCTTAGCTAAAGTTTGCATAAGATGACTGCGAAACTGAACACCATTATCGACAATGAGAGTCTTAGGAGCCCCAAACAAAAGAAAAATCTGTTCTTTCAAAATCTGGACCACCTTGCTCGCTGTAGCGGCACGCAACGGAAATAATAGCACGAACTTACTAAAAATATCACAGACGACCAAGATATGTGTATAACCTTTAGATGTTCTGGGCAACGGTCCCATCAAATCAACACTAATAATCTGCCAAGGACGATAGGCAACAACTGAGTTACTCAAAAGTTGACCTGCAGCAGTTTTCTGCTCAGGTTTAGTACTAAGACAGATAACGCAACGGCGAACATAATTGGCAACGTCAGCTCGCAGCTTGGGCCAATAATGTTTCTGAGAAATACGAGCAACGGTTTTCACCACACCACAATGACCACTAGTAAGTACATCATGAAAAGATTCAATAAGTTTAAGTCTCTGATCTTTAGGTACAACGAACTTCCATTCATCAGAAGGTTCTCCCAAATCTGGATACGTAGACGAAATATACTTATACAGTTTTTCATTCTCAACACACCACAAGGGATACTTATCCGCTTGGGTCAAAACCTTAGACATCATACACTGATACCATCGATCAACACTAACAGACGGCAAAACTCGATCGACAGCATCAACAGAAACAGGCAAGCTGCGTGACAAAAAATCCGATACAGTGTGTTCCGAACCTTTACGATGGATAACTTCAAAATCATAAGGCATCAGTCCATCTAGCTAAACAACCTTGTGGGTCTCGTAACCTATGTAACCACACAAGTGAGTGACAATCCGTAATCACCTTGACATGATAACCTTCGAGATAATGTCGGAGTTTCTCCACAGCCCAAATTACAGCGATAACCTCACGTTCCGTAGTGCTACATTTCCTCTCAGAAGGAGTCAAAGATCGAGAGAGATAGCAAATGACCTTCTCACCATCGTCATGACGTTGGGTCAATACTGCTCCCACGGCATAAGCTGACGCATCAGTCTCCAGATAAAACGTCTTAGAAAAATCTGGACACGAAAGACTCGGTGCCACAACCAAAGTTTCTTTCAAGGTACGGAATGACTGTTTGCATTGAGAAGAATGCCATTTAGCATTCTTTTTCGTCAAAGCAGTTAAAGGTGCAACGATGTCTGCAAAACCTTTAACCCATTTCCTATACCAAGAAGTCATACCGTAACGTGGACGTTCAATCGACAAGATCGCTTCTACCTTTTCGGGATCAGGACGTAAACCTAATTCACACACAACAATAAATCCTAAATATTTTAACTGAGGTCTGCAAAACAGACACTTGGTGAAATTAACTACCAAACCAGCCACATGAAGACGATCAAAAACCAACCTTAAAGTATCAAGATGTAACTCAAACGTTTTACTAACAACGATGACATCGTTCAAATAAAGTTCAGGATCTAAATCCGTATCCATCAAACGTTGAAAGATACTAGGGGCGTTCGATAATCCGAAAGGCATAACTTTAAACCTATATAACCCGTTAGGAACGATAAATGCCGTACAATCGCGAGATGATTCATGCAACGGAATCTGATGAAAAGAGCTTTAATGTATAAAGATGTCAATAACCGCAAAACGAATCTTCTTTTTACAGAGACAGATGGGTGAATTCCATCCAACAGCTTCTGAATTTCAGCCTCAATGATCTGTTGCTTAGCAGGTGAAACAGGATAATACCTTTGTTTAATAGGTTTAGTACCTGGTAAAAGTTCTATCTCATGTTTGATGAGATGAGTGCGATCGAAAGAAGTTCCCATGAGTTCCTTTTTTTCAGCGATAAGCGCATCCAAGTCAGATTTCAGAGAGTCCGTAAGTGAAGATGACGTCAAAATGCTATGGACAGAGAGTGCCGGCTCTGATTCAGCGAAATGCCAAAAGTGTTTCCTTAAGTCAGGAATGATATCAAAAGCTACCCAATACTCCCAAAATCAATTGATGAGACAAATCCGGCAAAACCAAAATATTTAACTTCCACTTATTCTCTAACTGAACTGAGGCAGAAATATAACCTAAGCTTTGACATTGCTCACCATTTGCTACCGTACATTCAACATTCGCACGCTGCAAAACTAATCCTAAACGTTGCAATAAATCAAACCTTTTAGGACCAACCAAAGTTCGAGTAGAGAAGCTATCGAGTAAACTTACTATAGGATGACCTAAAATTTTTATTTCCATATACGAACGTTGATCTCCAGAAACACTAGACATGACATAATCAAGAAAAATTTGTTGCTTATCCTCAAGAACATCATTGATCGAGTCAACGATCAGGGAGAAGCGTTCTCGACCGCTTACCGTCTTCCAGATGCGTTTCTCGAACATCGAGAGCAATCTCGCACGGTAACACCAAGCTCTCCACACTTATAACACAACTTACGCCTTGGCGCTGTACAAGACATAAACACATGTTCTACTGTGTCACAATTGAAACACCTCGTCTGAGCAGAGAAGACAGCATTACTAGGTGTTGGCTAAGAAGTAACAGAAGGAGTACGTGAAGAATCAGTCGATGTAGCGACGCATGACAAATCCGATTCGACATAATGAGTACATCTACGAGGAAGAGGCTTATAAGAGTCAGCACAATATTTTTTCTGTTCTAATTTCAAGTACTCGCCCTCCAGTTCTTGCAAAATGTTAACGGTAGGTAACTGCATAGTATAAAATGGCGCTAAATTAGGAGTAAGTATGTCCAACTGCATACCATTACTCATCCCACCATAACGACACAACATCGACAACATACATAAATATTGTATAAAACTCTCATTTGGATCCTGAGTACGACCTAGGATATCTTCAAACAACCTAGTACGATAATTGAGTGGCTCATAATGCATAATTAGCAAAGCGCTAAGTGAATTCCAATCATTGAACACATCTCTATTCGATCGAAACCGTAATAGGGCTTTACCCCCAAATAAATCAATGGCCGAATCAAATAATTGAGTAGTGGTCAGCTTCGTGTCTATTGACACGAAGGTCATTAGCACGTTCCAAGAAACTGTGCACTGTCATACCTTTACCGTCACCACTAAATTTTAATTGCCACTTAGACAGTCGACATCGAACGTTGGGGAGGTAGAAATTGTGTGAACTGCAGAATAGGGCGAAATTCAGGTATGTCTCGAGTAGAGTCATGAAGAGGTCATCCAACTGTCCCAAGGTTATGGCCAACATAATAGAATATAAGAAGAATATAAGAATTTGAAGATTGTCCGGTAGAGATACCCTCAGTAGGAATGCGGTTTATACGATTTAAAATATGATGCACTCGCGCTCTCAATTGTTCAGCTCGAGGCAAGTCTACCGTATACAAAGCAGCTACATTTAATTGCAAATCAATAACCTTAAGATCTAAAGTACCTAATTCTTGTACAGGATCTACCACGTAAGCAGGATACGAAAAAGTTTTATTAACACGCTCTAATTTCAATAAGGGACGTAAAATATAACGAAGTTCGTCATCTGACTTCCCGTCCATACCTTGAATACTACGATAACTAGTAAACGAGTTCGTATAGTAACTCATCCGCAGTCAAACCATCAACGTCGAGTTCCAAAGAATTCATGGCGAAACAAAAATCACTTAACGAAAATTTAAAACAAATGGACAACTTGAAATTCCCACAGAGTCACAAAGAACAATCAAAACTAATGGAAAAACTTGAAATTCCCACAATCACCATAAATTAGGTCAAAACCACACGGTACTTGGATGGATGACAAAAAATCTGGGGATAAAATAAACCCAAAATCTCCCCCTTCCAGAAGTCAAGCGGTAATCACCGCGGAAAATAATTTTGAAAAAGGTAACAGATTCGCCACCTAATGAGCCAAAATTGCTTTGGGCTTCGCCAACGAACCAGTTAAAAATCACGTTGGGCGCCAAAAATTAATATCGGCTTCGCCAACGACCAACCAAAATTCACGTTGGGCGCCAATAATTGCTACATGAGGCCGTCAAACAGCATTGTCGCGTGGTTCGGGTCTTAATCAAGTTAATAATAAAAAAAACCAATCAAGAAAAATTTTATCCATACAGATGGGCCTCGCCGAGTTCCTTTCCGGACCTACCTGTGTGTGCCTTGCTCCAGCTAGTTAGTCGGTTGGGTAGCTCCCCTAAAGTCACCCGAACACTTTCAGAAAAGTATAAATTGCACCACCGCGTATAATTACAAGGCATAAAAGGTCACGCGGTCCCCTTGTGATGTTAAAAATGATAGGATATCCCAAAATGAATCAGTCGAGAAAGAAAAGCCAAAAATATTAACAACCCAGTATATTGTAAAACCAAATAATATTACTCATACACAAGTATAAAAATGCAGAAAATTTTGATAACCCTGTATAGTCAAATAGGAAAATCAGTACTTTCCAAAAGTTATTACCTAAGCTTATATAACACCTTATATAATAAGAAAAACAGTTAACTAATATGAAATTATGAACACATGTTTAATTAATTAATGCCAGAAGGGCTTACCTAATACTTAACTTTTAACCAATTTTTTAACCTATAACTAAAAAATAAATTCATCGTCTGACCTTATATTCGAGTTGACCTGCGTTAATACCTGATGTGGAATGATATTACGTTCCTATATTCATAACCTTCCTCGGGTAAACCTGTTCAATTGACAATCGAAAGCTGCTATTCAGCGTAGAGATATGAAGTATGTATCATAATATAGTGACCAAATAACTAACGTATTGGCCATTAACTTGTAATATATAACCAAATAAAAAGAGGCAATAGTTCTAATGTGTCAGTTAAACACTTAAAATTTAGCCCTTAAATAGTAATGCTTGACATAACCAAAAAAACCCTGAAATAATGTATAAAATATTAGCTGAGGTAATTAATCATGAACAAAGAGAGCACAAACCTTCTAGAAAGGTATTGTACACGTGGTCGAATTTTCGAAGAAAGCAACGCCTGATACAAAACCGTTAATTTGCGTTAATCAGTGAATTATACACCAAAGAAAATTCTTCAACCAAAATACCACAACATATGTCACTGATATCAGTCGAAATTAAGTCCAAATCCCATGTGGGCCTTACTAAAAGGGTTGATTGATTCGACATTAACATCAAAACGTCTTACTACTTCGACGATAAGATTCAAAGAGAGCGATTAACACATCTCGCCGGCTAATCTGAACTTACCGGACCTACAACGACATCTCTGAGCCACGCGCCTGTAACAATCTTTACTCACAAAGTCATTTGCAAAACACGTGCAGACACCTTGCCCAGTATTATTTGTAGACTTTGTTGCAGTAGCCAATGTTTGTAACGTAGAACCCGAAGAAATTATTCAATCTTCCATGCGATACCCATCTCTTGTGCGTACTATGTTATCTAATATCTAATACACGCTTTTACAATATTTTTTGTAGATGTTTTCGAAACATTAATTGCCCTATGGAATATTCGCCATTTGTTGCTTAAAATTCCGAAAGCACATTCTACATATCGCCGAGCTCTATGCAGTCTGTAATTAAAAACACGTTGCTTGATACTTAAGTTATGATTAGAGAAGTCCTTTAAAATATGTTCATTTGTTGGAAAGGCGTTATCGGCAACACATACATAAGGTACTTTTAGACTCATTTCTGATGTTATAGGTTTGGCCTGTGGTGTGCCTAATTCATTACACGTTAGTCTTCTCCAAAATTCTGTATTTTGAAGAATGGAGGAATCACAGTCTTTTCCATATGCTCATTGGAGCATACGAATACAAAGTTGTAATCTGCATCAACTACTGCTAAAAGGACGATAGAATAGTATTTCTTATAAATAAAATTCATTGATCCTGCACGAGGAAAATTTTCAATTCGGATGTGCTTTCCATCAATAGCGCTAAGACACATAGGAAAATTGGCTTTTCTTTCGAAATCATCGGCGACTTCTAACCAGTTCTGTTGTGTCATTTCTCTTAGATGAATACTTTTCAATGTGTCCTACATTTGTCTACATACAAAATGTATGGTATGTGCTTGCTTAATGTAGATATTCCAATCCTATAATTAAAATGCAATTCAGTCAGCGTGCATCCTGTGGCTAAATATCTGAAACACAGAAAAACATATATATATGTATATATTAAATTAAAATATGTAAATTATATTGCATTATGAATTATTTTCTAGGAGAACAATCATGCAAAAATGGTCGAACATTAGAGATTCATTTTTGCGATCTTTACGAACAAAAAGTGGGCAAGGTGCAAAAAAAAATATTTACAGCGAAAATTTACAATTTCTGCTCAAAATATCTGAAAGGGACACAGAAAGCAATTTTAGTCAGGGCATTGAAGATGTTGACGACTCTTCGCAATCACAACTATCGGGTATACCAAAGACGCCATCTTTGCCTCAATCATCATTACAGGTGCAGCCGGTTGCATCATCTTCAAAAGAAAATATGAATAAGTTCAGGAAGCCAAAAAGACAATTAGACGTTATAGAGTACGAAATTTTGACAGAATTAAAGAAATGAAAACAGCAAAATGAAGCACACTCAGCTCCCGACCAAGAAATGCTACTTTTATCATTTTTGCACTATACACGAGATATGAGCGAAACAGAGCTAATGGATGTACAAATGGAAATTCTGACCACTATAAAGAAAATAAAACAAAGACGTCGTTGAAATCAACAAATTTTTGCAGGTACACCAAGTTTTCGACAGCGTATTGACGTTCCTATATTGCATTCACCTACAATGAGTAATACCGATTCCTACTACAGTTCGCAGTTATCTTTCGGTTATCATTCGCCTCCCCTAATTGGGAATACTCTCCCTGTACACCAATATTTGGAACACGAACAAATGGGTGCTGATTTGCAACCATGCATTCGCCTGCGATTAGTCACACAGACTTGACAAACTCCTCTCAACATTCTCAGCGAGTTTTTCCTACCGATCTACCCCATGAGCCGTTACAAAAGTCAAGAGGACTATACTATCGACATTTAGATAAAGCTGTTTAGTAAATTCTTTCTTTTTTCTTTATATTTTCGGAACATTATGTATATTTTTAAATCGGAATATAATTTTAAATTTACGCCAATTCTTGTTTTATCACACTTAACTACAAATATAATCTACACCTACAAACACAACTGCGTTTTTTTTTAATTAAAAGCTTACCTTATAGTGACAGCAAGCATTTCTTCCGGTGGTATGGACATTCTAAATCGAGTATCTTGCTTCAATAAAATCTCTTAGGTTAGTTAATGTATAATCAATTGTACTCTTGCTCATTCGAAAGAAATAAAGAACTTGTTTTGTGTCATTAATCAACTCTTCAAAAAGTGTGTAAAAGGTGCCTTCCAGATACCTCACTTTAACAATCGGATGCACCCAAAACCGTCTTCATGTCATTTCACATTCATTTAAAGTAAGTTTTTTCGATAAAATTGTTATAAAACATCTCATTACAGTTTTTGACACATTTATTAATAACTTTTTATTTGTAAAAGGTTGTTTTGTCAGATCAAGTAGTTGACATTTATACTTGACTTATTTTTGAATTGTTGACGTTGCCCCTAGTGACTTTAAAACACGCGCGTATTTTAATGGTCGATTTACGCACGCGTTTGCGTGTTTTAAACAAGCAAAATGGTTTGCCAATAAAAAAAAATATGTACATTGCACCGGAAACATGGACGTAGATCAAAACTAACAAACAAAAATTAACTTTAATTTAACGATTCTAATGCTCTTCAAATTATTTCAGGACAGAAAAACGCCAATATTGAGCAAATGACAGTTCTTTAATTAGTAGTTTATAGCTTTTTTACTATGTTTCGGCCAACACCGGTCTTCTTCAAGTTATTTCTTTTAATTAACAATGTTAATATTAAAATACATTATCATAAAATGGTTAATCAAAAAGAAGAAAAAACTAAAATATACATACCAGTCAGCAAGTAACAAGAACGCGTCATCATGACGCGTTCTTGTGCGCATATAGGTGGAGTGTATACGACAATATAACAAGCGTGAATAAGCGCTATCGGCACCTCTCTGACTGAAGGGCAACTGCCACGGAATTCCGGACTTAATACACGGATTTTATCCACAAACTCTGAAGTTAGTTGAGAAATTTTAAATAAATATTTATATCAATTCTAGTAACTCCAATTAGAACGCCGTCATTTCTTAATTTTTAATTGTTGTTTGAATTTTTTTTTAATTAGTTGCATTGACTCCGTAAGCTGTATTATTTGTCTGGCTATCACTGCAACTCTTGCGGTGTAGTTTTGGTGTGTGTAAGTTGTGTTTAGTGACACGGTTATTATTGTTACTTGCTGACTGGTATGTATATTTTAGTTTTTTTTTTCTTTTTGATTAACCATTTTATGAAAATGTATTTAAATATTAACGTTGTTAATTTTTTAAAGAAATTTTACCTTGAAGAAGGCCGGTGTTGGCCGAACCGTTGTAAAAAAGCTATAAACAATTAATTAAAGAACCGTAATTTGCTCAATATTGGCGTTTTGCTGTCCCGAAAAAATTAGCTTTGATACATGTACTCGTATATTATTATTATTATTAAAACAAAAAAGGCAGTACGTAAGGTAGTGTAGTAGTAGGCAGTAGCAAGGTAGTGTATATGTGAAAACAAAAAATAAAATAGGGATTTGACGGGTTATTGAAGCAGATGCAAATTTCGAAGTTTCAAGTTCAAACTTTAAGTTAGCCCACTTTGAAATAAAAAACTAGAGTCGATAAATAAAAAAATATATACAGTGCATTTAGCGTATTAACCTTAAATAGCCTGTATAGTTGCGTAAAATTAATAGATAATCTTTTGCTTATTATTTTTATAAACAGTTGACTATACTTAGTATGTGTGGTTTCTGAGTCAATTTAATTTTTACTGATAAACAAGTAGTGCTTATAGAGTAGTCTGTAGTTTATTGATCATTCAAAATTCCAATGATTTTGTGTGTTTTGTGTTTGTGTTAGTATAATAATAAAACAGTCGAATCTGGTTTGGTTTGATACGACTATTACTTAAGAAGTTTGACGCTGACACCGCAACGTGCGGAGAGAAAGAGGCGAACATACTACGTTTGTTGAAATTAATAAAACTTCAACATATTAATTATATTCTTAGGCTTTTACCAGAAATTTATATGCAGCAGAATCAGTGTAACACCGATACTTTTTGCTTTTCTTCAATGCAGTGTTTAAAACCAAAGCTGAATCGTTTGATGAACGTATCTTGTACAAAAGGTTAGGTTCAGTATCAGCATTTTGCTTACCCTGTAAAAACAAGGATTCGATCATGATTACCTTTCAATTCATTTCGGCATATAAAATGGTGACCGCACATCTGCATATCTTCAATGTGTTATTATTATTATTATTCTTATTATTATTATTATTATGCGTACGTAATTTACAATTCTAATAGAAAAAATGTTACTAAATACTTACTAATGGGATTAGAATATTAATGCAAAATATTATTCATTGTGCGTTTCCAGACGTCACATTCCTCTTCTGGAATTTTTTTATACATAGATTCATTGCAGTGTTTGCAGGATGGTGTGTCAAACTCGATATAACTAGATGCGATTCGTTCAAGTATATCAGTTTCGGGAAGAAATCTTCGAAGCTCTCATCGTTAACAACCATGCTTGCTTGGTAATATTGGAAATAACAGTTTTCACATAGAAATGCGAATCGCGTACAATTTTTAGCACTTAATATGTAGCACTTTTTTGGAATATAACACGTATAACTGCCACACATTTTAACGGTTTTAGATGCCATTTTATCTGCAAAAATTATTAAATGCATATACAGGGTGAGTCACGACTATTCCCTCGGCCTCTTGTGTCTAAACGCTAAAAGATTTGAGTTTCAAATTTTAGTCAAATATGTAGGACGATAAGGAGCACATTTTAAAATTATTTGTAAGTATACAGGGTGATTCAAAAAATGAAAAAGATTACAGTAGATGTTCACATTGATTGACCATCTTATTCTATGCATAATGTTATAGGCAAAAGAAGAAAGAATCTTCTTCCGTAAAATGCCTGGAGTGATTGTATCAAATACATTTTTGTTAACATTATTTATAATACAGACAAAAATCGATAACGCCAACACCCCCAACGCTTAATTAATTCATTCAGGACACGTGTTTCAGGGGCTAATAGGCAAATTTTTACTTGTATCATGCGAGACCACAGGCTTTGAAATAACATTTTTTATTTTAGTTTCATACCTGTGGGAGTGGTAAGTGGAGTATTGTTTCTTTGTTTTATTCTTCATCTACTAGACGTAATAACTGTTTAAAGTATACGATTTATGCATAGGAATTAATGGCAGTCGCAACTAGATGAACATATGCTAATTTTAAAGCAGCATAGCCTCCTATTTAGATGAAAAAACATCGGTTTTATGAGGTTTTTAGATAATATCGTTAATAACATTTTAATCGTTAAATTTAGATATAGACATCTTTATAGTTGTTGGTAGGGGGTTTAATATGCTTTCATATGGAATGGATAAATACAGGGTGTTCCATTTAACTTAAAAGAGTTATTGATGGTTGAAAACATATAAAATATACATTGTTTTGCTTAATGTCATGTAGCCAATATCAAAATGCTCTACTGGTTTATTGAAAGCACGCTTTGTCAAAATAGCTTCTTACAAATGTAAATCGTCCAAGTCATACAGTTTTCCTGTTTTTCATTTTTTCGCGAAAGCCGACATTTTCATAAATATCAAATTTTCTCAAAATTGGCGGCAGATAGGTAGAGGGAACTATTAGCAAAGTTATCCTAATTTATGACGTAGAATCCAAAAATGGTATACAATATTGGGTGTTCCATTAAAAATAACCTAACTTTCATATGCTGTACTTTTTTGAATCACCCTGTATACTTTTAATAATAATAAATAAAATAATAAATAATTTTAAAATGTGCTCCTTATCGTCCCACATATTTGACTAAAATTTGAAACTCATCTTTTAGCGTTTAGACACAGGAGACCGAGGGAATAGTCGTGATTCACCCTGTATATAATAGAGAAAATTAACTAATATAATATAATAAACATGTGACATATACATATATTAAGCAATATACTAAATACATATAAATGAGAAGCAAAATATTGTACTTACTTACGTAAAGGTCGTTGTAGCCCAAAACTCTTCTTTTATAGGATATTCTCACAGAAAACTAATAAGATAGAAATTAAACATTTTTTCGAATGAACTACGGCGTAAACGTGTACCTTCATCAGTGTAATTAAATAACCATGCCTTTGAATGAACCTTTACTACATTCTTAAAGTGAAAATATTACGTCAATAATTAACATATGGACTGTAACATTGTGAAATTTTTACTTTCAAAATTACAAATTTATAAGTCATACATTCCTATATAAAATTAACGTTGCAACGCGAGTCGAAACTTGTTTCTTTCCTAGAAAAATTGTCATACTAATGACGAAAGATACACTTTCTTTCACTTGTTAAGTAATTAGAAACTTATTTTTCCAAAACAAGCTTCATAATAATTTGCACATGAAACATAAACAGTGAGTGAAATAGAATTACCTGCCTTTGAGGGAAGCACTAACTTTTATAAATATTTTTTTCTCAAAAATCAACAGTAAAAAAGTTTTCCATACAGTACAGCCTTTTTGGAGTCGTACTGCATACCAAACCCTTAATGTTAAATGTGTACAAATTATGTGTGTATACGGTACGGATAGTGGACTAACCCGGTTATTGGAATAATTTTCTTGGTAAATTTTGGTATTCCAATAAGCGGGTTACACTGTATATTGCCTCTATCTAATCAAAGATACCTTGTTGTCTTGTGTCAGTTTATTGAGGCGCTGTATACAGTCTTTAACCAGTTTTGACCTGATAAGAGGATTCATAACTGCCTTGATAGCGGCCTGACTATCAGTCATTATGTTTATTTTTCTCTTCGTGCAGCCTCCCTTTGCAATCAGTTCTACACAGTCTGCAATAGCGAATACTTCTGCCTAGAAGACCGTTGCATGCTCTCCCAGGCTTAAGGATATCGTATGTCTTGGGCTCAGACCATAAATACCGGCTCCTGTGCCCTGAATGGATTTGGATCCGTCAGTGAACCAGTTATCAGAGACAAGGAAGTCACCCCGTGGCTGGTCTCTGTTCGGTATTGAGATTTTCACCTTCTCAGTGAAAATAATTTTGGGTGCCGTCTGTTGGCATTTGCAGCAAAGACCCGTCCAGTACCGTACCCGTAGTATCAGTGTGCACTGCTATCCCAATATTGGGGTACCACACTTTATTGGCTTTCAGTCTAAGGATCGCAGCCATAGCCTCCACCTTTACGTAAAGCTTCAGCGGAGGGAGGCCCACAATGGTCTCCAAGGATGCAGTTCCTGTGCTGCTAGTTGCTCCGGTGATTCCCAACAGCGCCTGTCGCTGGACAGCAGTTGCCAGTCCCACTGTCGAGGACACTTCTGTCCTTCTCCGCCACACTACGGCTCCGTAGGTTATCGTCGGCCTCACCACCACAGTGTATAGCCAGTGAATCACCTTCGGTTTCAATCCCCAGATTTGACCAACAACTCTTCTGCAGCGCCAGAATAGGTGCGTAGCCCTGTTCGTTATGTTGACCAAGTGATTTCTCTAGTTCAGTTTAGCATCAAGCGTAACGCCCAGGTACTTTACTTCTTTGGTTAATTGTAACTCTTGCCCAAACAGTTTAATACCGCTCAGGTCATCGAGTTTCCTCATATTGGTGAAAGCAACCAACTTTGTTTCCTGTGGATTAACTGAGAGTCCTTGTGTAAGGCACAATTCGCAGTGCATAGCGCGGGAATTTCCCTTTAGCTACTATGACAATGTCATCAGCGAAACCCTGCGTCAATATCCCTCTGTCATTTAGTGACCTGATAAGGTCATCCACGACCAAACTTCACAACAGAGGTGACAGTACTCCCCCTTGAAGGCACGCTCGAGTGGTCCTCATGGCGATGCATTTGGGCATAGACTACTCTGCTTTTCAGCATGCAATGCACCCTCTATATGCAGGGCGGCCTCTCCCGATTTGCCCATCTGATATGCCCACTGCAGAGGATGTAGGGGGGATTTGGCAAGTACTCCCTCTTTAATATTAAGATGTATAATTTTTTCTATAGTCTTCAACATAAAGGATGTAAGGCTATTTGGTCTAAATAATTTTGGATAAGTATATGTGTCCATCCCAGGTTTCGAAACAAACATAACCATAGTGTCTCTCCAAGCCTTTGGGATGTATCCCAAGGCATGGCTAGCCCTAAATATCTCCAATAGGGGCCCCATAATGTCTCCAATTGCCTCTTGCAGCAGTCTTGGAAACACTCTATCTGGCCCCGGAGATTTGTATGGTTCAAACGATTCTACTGCCCATCGTACGAGATGAGGCTTAAAGATATCGTGTGATAGTTTTCAATCATCTCTGGTCGCCCTCCTTGTGGCGACTGCTTGATCGGTTTTACCGAGGTTCATCCCTACCGAGCCGGGAAAGTGCACGCTGAGAAGAAGCTCAGTCGATGTGAACCTCCCGTCCGTCAACGTATGTACTGTAGCATTGTGCAATATCTACTTTTAAAATTACAAATTTATAAGATACATATACATATATATAAAACAAAACTGGTTTTTCCTAGAAAAATTGTCATGACAAAAGTTACACTTTATTTCGCTTATTAAATAACTAGAAACTTGTTTTTTTCTAGAACAACCTTGGTGATAATGAAATAATTTGCACATAAAAGTAAATTCCTTCGCGGGGTCAAAGGTCAAAGTGGCGTGATACAATGCTAGCCCTTCTACTAATATCAAAAAATGATATACTTAAATGCGCATTACCACTTTGTAAATACCGAGCATGGTATATACTGAAAATCTACAAATTCTGAAGCCAAGCATTAATAATAGTTTGGATATGCTCGAAGCATTTTATGAAAAAGTATTTATTGAATACTATTGAATCCACATTAAATAATAGTTTACTAGATATAATAAGCCCAGTAAGTTGAACATATTGATTTCTTTCTGTGTACGTAGGTACTGTTTTTATACTTGTGTTTCTTGTTGCCACGGCAAATACATGTACTATGGTCTCCAATTCGTGTATATAAAAAATTTTAATTATCAGTCTATATAGGGGAAGCTACCAAGACAAGTGACCTGTGCCATCTTATAATCATAAAATAACCAGATAGGTGGTCAAACAGTCAAAGCATGTGTATGCAGCCCGTGAGCAACGCGAGCCGTGGTTATGACAGTTATCGTAATGGTAAGGGTCTAGATTCAGTCAAAGAGTTTTAGTGTTTTCAGGGGTTTCGTAGAAAACTGATTACAAAGTCACTAATCCATATATTTGAATGCTGTTTTCACCAATTCTTTCCTAAAGGATAATACTATGCTTCTATCGAGCCACTTTTTTTTAATTAAATTTGTTTACGATAATATAGACTTTTAAATATTCGCTATTTTTGAGTGCCTTGTTTACAAAAAATATTTGACTTTTTCACACATGTAGCACTATAGAAGCATAGATTAACATTTCAGCTATAAAACAAATCTAAAATAATAGCCCTATTTATAAAAATAAACTCATAATTATATTTCTGCCGAACCCTTCCATCGGAAATTTTTTAGCTTTTTCTCGCCGTAAGCCGGCGACACCTTAGGCAAATTTACGAACATAATGTGGAAAGCGTGATAGACCACATTCAAATATATGTTACTTAATTGCTTTGTAATTTATTTACTGTGAAACTCTTGAACATGCTAAAATTCGTAGACTGAATCTAGAGCCTTAAGAACCTTTCGGAAATCGCATCTGTTATGACCGGGTCGACGACGTCGTGCATGCCGCCAATAACAATATAATAAAGAAATCAAAAACAAAACAATGCCCATTAATGAAATTAAATTTACTACATTCACATTCACTCTTTTTCAATGTAATTACAATTATGTGTAATTACAATTATGACAATTACGCACCTACCATAGATAAAACAACAAAATTATATAAAAATATAATTTAACTGTTCTAAATTGTGTAGAATGTCTAAATTGACTGGTTGAGATATTTTCAGAGGAAAATTAATTAAATTTTGTACTAATTTTGACAATATTTTACGAATGGACTTAATCGTAAATTTACAATATTTACAGACGTCGATACAAGAATGTCATTTAAATTATGAAATATAACAAAGTATGCAAACGTTCAAAAAAAAACAATTGCAACATATATAATAAAGAAAAATATAATAATAGGTATACTTATCCTTTTTAGTATTATGTAGTTAGGCAGGCTATTTTAAACTTATGCAAATTGCTTAACAAGCTGTACAACCCCAGAAGCGAATCTAACTTAATTTATAATTACAGATTCTATGTCTTTGAATTCTCCTCCGGGAATACACAGTCCTAAAGATTTTGCAAATAATATTCCAAAGGAAATAGCAAGTCTCTCCGAACAATTACAAAATCTCATCATGGGCAGGGTAGCACAAGTGAAAACAGCTACTCGAACTAGGAAAATTGTTATTTACGTTTCTGCAGCCGATTCTCAAGGTAAAATGAGTTTTATTGTAAAACATAGCGCATGAAATTTTAAAATTCTGTAGACTGCTGTGTTGAGAAAGGTTCTCTACATAATACAGTATATCCGGAACTTAGGGCACATTGTAGATCGAAAGGTTATGAACTTCACATAATAGATTTGCACTGGAAAACCTTATTAGAAAAGCAACAAGATCATGAATTTCCAGAATTGTGCATAGGAGAACTAAATCGTGAGTATAAATATATGTATATGCTTGGATAAAATTCAAAGAGTGAACTAATTCTATTGAGACTGCAATCTCAGTTAAATTATATTATTTACTATCTATATACAGTAGTTAACTTCTTTTCACCATATACATATGTAGGTAGACATATATACATACATATACGAGGGAGCGTTTTTATATTCGTGGAATGAGCGGGTTGTAGGGGGGTGATTAGGCGCATTGGGGGCGTGGCCTGTGCAGCGACTCATAATTAGTATAAATACGAAGTTTCATTGTTATTAGACAGTTAGTCTTTGAGCTATCGTCAACCAAGTAACATAATCAGGAGTGAAAAGTGAAATATGGAAAAAATCGAATATCGTGCCGTTATAAAGTTCCTTACCAGGCAAGGAAAATCAGTCGCGACCATAATGAATGAGATGTCATTGGTTTACGGCGAGTCTTGTCCAGGAAAAACCATGGTGTACAAGTGGCGTAGTTTATTTAAACAATGAAGGGAATCTCTTGAAGACGACCCGAGGCCGGGCAGGAGCATTGAGGTGACCACGCCAGCACGATCATCTCGGCATGTCTAAGGTCAGCGCAAAATGGGTGCCGAGAATGCTCACGCCGCCGCAAAAACAACAGCGCGTAGAGTGTTCGCGTGCATTTTTGGACCTCTGTAATGAAGACAAGGATGGTGTATTGAGTCGATTTGTTACTGGAGACGAAACTTGGGTTCATCATTATGAACCTGAGTCCAAACAAGACTCCATGCAGTGGCATAAAAAGGGCACAGCACCTCCCAAGAAATTTAAAGTGTCACAATCAGCTGGAAAACTCATGGCAACGGTATTTTGGGACTCGGAAGGAATATTGTTGATTGATTATAAAGATAAAGGTGTTTCTATAACCGGAGAATATTACACTTCAATATTAGAGCGACTAAAAGAAGCCATTAAAGAGAAAAGACGGGGAAAATTGACAAAAGGTGTGCTGCTTTTGCACGACAACGCGCCCGTCCACAAGAGCCGCATTGCGTTAGCTGCCCTGCATAAGATGGGCTTCGAAATTGTGAATTACCCACCCTACAGCCCAGACCTGGCCCCGAGTGATTATTACCTGTTTCCGAAAATGAAAAAAGAGCTGCGGGGTAAAAAATTTACTGCCGATGATGAAGTCAAGGAGACAGTTTCGGCGTATTTTGCAGATAAAGAAAAATTATTTTTTTATGAGGGTATAAATAAATTAATTGAAAGATGTGAAAAATGTATCCGTCTTGCAGGTGAATATATTGAAAAAGAAAAATAATTTGGTTTTTTTATTTCCACCCCTTATCCCCCATTCCGCGAATAGAAAAACGCTCCCTCGTATTACCGCAAACCGAAATCAGGACAACTATTGTCTCACTTTAAGTTATTCCGTTGTTCTGCTTTTACCGGTTTGGATTTTTTTGTCCGACGACATTGAATCTAAATATCTGAATCTCTTAATATAATAATTCTATATTGCATTGGTCCTATGTCAGTAAAAGTATATTATATCTGCATAACTGTATAAACTGAGATACTGCAAGGAATCATGATAATTGGAAATGAATAATCTACAATTATATGTTATTATTAATGTTTTCATTTTTATGTCTGTTTTAGGACAAATGGAAGTAGCATATATTATACCAGTTTTGTTTTTAAATAATTCTTTAGGAACTCCTCTGCTTCCTATAACGATAGAAAGTGCCGATTTCAAAATGGCCATGGAAAGTACAGTCAATCAATCTGCTCAAAGTTTACTCAGTAAATGGTAGTAAAATAGAATTATAATAAAGTAATTCCTACTATAATATATTTTAGGTATCAATTAGATAGTGCAGCGCAACCACCATGCTATAGGTTACAACCGATATCGTCTCATATACCAGGTTTTAAAGAAACTACCCCTGAAGAAAGAGAAAGAGGTTTAGAAGAATGGAAAAGTGAAATAGAACGAATGTTGGATGTTTTAGTCAATATATTTTCTCAAGAGTTACGAGATACTTACCTGACCACAGTTGTGGAACAGGAAGTCCACAACACTGTGTTTATGAGCCAAGAATTGGCAAAACGTTGCATATGGCTAAACAGAGTTTATACTCCTAATGAAAAAACACCAGAAAATTTGTCTCCCGGAGAAGCCGAATTACATAGGCGACTAAATACTCTACAAAGAGATTTGCGGGTACTTCTAGAATCACTGTTAATTGCTTAATATAAAATTTATTTTGAGTTAGAAATAATAGAATAGAAAATCATTCATTTTTCGGTATAGGTATGGTATTAAGGAACCACTTGTAATAATCCTTCAAAAATAAGACATCTACATAATGTCTAACTCAAATGAACATTTTTCCTCCCTCAAGATCTGCTCTACTATCATCTAAGTAAAAGTATATACGGGTGTTTAGTGAGAGGATAGCGCGATATCTTGGGAACGAATGAATACTTTCAAATTAGGAAAAGTTTGTTATAAATGTTCGATAGCGACATGTATTTTGCCATCATTTTTTAAATTAAATTCGTCATCGCTCGGTGGCACTATCTACTTTAATTTCTCTTATGGAATACCCTGCTTTTTATTCGTTTTTTTGCAATCTGTAGCAGATTTCTGATAACCTACCTTATAACAGTTGTCAACCTACCTGTTGCACTTATACAAAAAAATAACAGAATAAGATCTAAATGATATGTCTTCCAATAAATTTAAAATTCGTTAACTATTCATAATTGCGAAGATTAATTTATCTCTTAACAATTCTATCAATAATTAACACATACCCATGAAAACAAATATATCAAAGTGTGCTTCAGTTTGACAATCGTTGACGTTTTCGTAGTGTGACTTTTAACATGATGTTTACATTTTCAAAGAAAGAGTACAAGGCTCTGGTAATAACTTATGGAGAGTGCAACCAGCATGCCAGAGCGGCGCAAGCATTGTATGCTAATAGATTTCCTCTTCGATAACATACAGGCAAAAATATATTTATTCGTGTGGCTAACAGGTTAAGAAATATTCGTTCTAACGGTAAATTTGAAAATCTAACAAAAAGAGTAACAAATGAAGCCGATAAAATAGGTGTATTAGCACGTATTGCTTACAATTTTCGTATATCACTGAGATTTCTTGCTGAAGATTCTCCTATATCAGTTGGTCCAGTTCATAAGATATTAAA
This sequence comes from Holotrichia oblita, assembly GCA_023690525.1. NCBI lineage: Eukaryota > Metazoa > Arthropoda > Insecta > Coleoptera > Scarabaeidae > Holotrichia > Holotrichia oblita. Next base: position 123,995,394 of record CM043016.1, on the reverse strand, counting down.
ATCTAATAATTACGAACTATCTAAAATTCACTAAATTTTGTTTTTTTTTCTTTTACCTATAAAATTATGTTTAAATAGATTCCATTTTATAGACTTACAAAAATTTTATTTTAAAATTATGCAAGACGTTTCGGCAATTTTTTTGCCATTTTCAATTGCATTCTAAATGAACTATATTTTATATACCTATGTATATATACAAATAAATAATATGTATTACCAACAAACCCTAAACATTTTCTTAAAAGGGAGGATATTAGTTGATTAATATTAGAATTACAGTGAAATTCGTTTATCACGAACCTGACAGGACCGAAATATTTGTTCGTATTAAAAGGATATTACGAAAAGTATATTAGTTTAGTATATTTTATTTACATAGATATTTATGAGTATATATGCCATTAACAAAAGTCAATAAAACAAAAATATTAACAACAACTTAATGAAATTCAGTACAAAATTTGCAATAAAAAAAAACAAATAAAACGTTTACATATTGCCTACTTTTTTGAAAAATAATCTGATATTTTTGTTTGCATTGTCGTTTTTAGATAAACAACATTGTCTCATTCTCTTTGATTTCAAACACCTTTTTATTCTCTTCGACGCGGCAGCTGTTTTCAGTATTTTGTTCGCGTAGCGTTAAAATCGATGACCAATTTAATGGGGACAGCAGCCTGTGGTATTTGATAAATCAAAACAAGAGACTCGTTTATTATACCTTAAGCTTTCGAATTTTATTTTAAATTCATCCTCAGAAGGCAATTCTACAATAGCAAGATAGACAGAAATTATGCTTAAATCAAAAAGAATCGTTATAAAATGGCTTACATAAGAGTGTTGAAGCAAGCAAAAGCATCAGTGTAAATAACTATGTTACAACATAAAAATCACAGACAACTATGGTACTGAATATAAAATACAACAACAATCCAGTTACTATACAGGTATAACACTTCACTATGTCAAAAACATGTTAAAATTTTTGTTAATCATCACATTGAGATTACATGTTAAAAGTTATAAAACTATTAGAGTGGAATTTTGACATGACCGCATGTTTATGTTATTATTGATTTTATGTGCTATTTTTATGGAAAATGGTTTTAAGATGTTATTTATTGTTTCTGATAGTCCTCGAACGCATGGTATTGAATTGTGTTATTTTGTTGTTTATTTGTGTTGTTGTGTATTTCTATATTGTATATTCCATGTGTTCTTTGTTTAATGATTTGTTGGATTAGTTTTATTGGGTAATTGTTGTTTACTAGTATTTTTGTGATCCTTTCTATTATTCCTTTTCTGTATTCTGAGTAAGTAAAAATTATTTCTCTGTTCAGGGTCTTCCATGACTAACTGGGCGGCGACGCTAGAAATTAGAGACTCCATTGTACAAGCAAAAGATTGTTTGTAAAAGCAATTTTTATATTGGAAGTATGTGGTATTTAGGGTTAGGTCTATTGCATGAATGAATTCTAATGTTAAATCCGTGTAATTTTTTATTGTATTCCATATTTTTTCGATACTAGTTTTAACTAATTTAATTGGTTACATTTGTATACAAGGACGTTACATTTAATGATATTTAGATGTTATATTGTGGGATTTTACGGTTGGTTATAATTTTTTTTTAATCGAATGAGTTTTTTTACATATGATTCTGTTTTACTAATGACGTTTGACAAACAATCCGCTAGAAATTTGGACAAGTTGTAACAGGGGCTTTGCATACTTGATACAATAGATCGTAGTTTGTTGTTATTTTTCTGCGTAAATTTTGGCGGGTTGGGCGTTTTTTATTTTTAACCACTTTGATGTTTTAGGTGATATAAGACTAATATTTTCCCAGCTGGTTATTAAATCATTCTTTTGTTTTTGATATCTCTTGTTTAGTTTCTCCCTTAATTTTTCATACCTATGTATGGTTATCATTTAATAGTTCTTGCAAAAAAATGCAAGAAGTTCACATCGATCAAAGTAACTTTTTCAAATGGAATACCCCATATATTATTGCATTTTTAATACACTTAATAATCCTCTATCATTCCTTACTAGACATATTAGCTTGTATTTTTTCGGTTTCCGAGTTATAAGTGCTTTTCTGGTGAAAGTCTGAAAAATACGCCTTTTTAATGCATTTAAAATCTTAGTAATCCTTGTGTGAATGTCAAAATAAGTGATATTGTATATGTACTATAAATAGACATCAAGTAAAATAACAAATAAAATATATTACTGAAAAGAAACAGCATTTTAGATTTAAAATATCAATACAAGAAGCTAAAAACAGAGCTGTGCCAGTTACAGGCAAATGTAATTACCTACTAGATACATATTTCGGATACTTGTAACTGTAACTAGTTACTATGAAAGTTTAATGTAACTGTATTGGTTTTACAGTTACTTCCCCAAATTCTTATGCAACTGTAACAATCCTCGCCTAACTGAGAAAACCGTAGTGGTAGACGACATAATAAATATTTTGTAAAAAGGTTGCGCCGACCACAGTTATTGTTCATGGAATAAACACAACTAGAAATCTTACTAGAATTAATGTAATATGAATGTACTTAGTAAGATCTATCTTAGTTGTAACTTTGACGATCGTTCGCTTGATCTTCTATAGAGAAAACAAGATATGAACGTATTTACAGTTATCAGTAGGTACTGTAGTGTTACGTGGGTTCAATTCAAATATATATGCTTATGAATACAAATAACAACTCTACTTTCATGCGATTACTATCAATGAAATAGTTAAACTCTTTTAAATGAAAGAAAATTGATACGGTAAATAAATTTGAATTAAAGACCCCTGTACAGTAGCTATTATCATTACAGTACTTACTTAGTACTACAATACAACAATGTTCAAAATGGCCGCTACTATTTCAATTTTGATCACATAATTAAGTTCGGAAGGATCAGTCCTCTAGATATTGATTTTGAAACCATTGCACCAAAGATTAAAAAATGGCGGTCACTTTTAAAACAAAATTCACAAATGTTTTAGTCTATGACAGTGAAAGCGCAAACAGAAAGTTAGTAGTTACTAAAATACTCTTTTTATTAGGGATGCATATCGTAGAATATTCTTTCTTTGGCGTGTAGAACAGTTTAACAATAATTTTCAATATTTAATTATCCTTAATAATAAAAATGCATGCCTCAGCATCTTCCAACAGCTTACTTCAATTAGACGGGGTACCATTGTCTATTATTATTACGCCCTACGGCTGCGGATGGATTTAAGATGTTACCTTTCCGCTTTTATCGTGGAATTTGGAAAACTACAGAAATTTAAATTCGAAAATAAAATGTCGGGCTTCGAACCCGGTAGCGTCAGACTATGAAGCAAGTGCGATGTAGAGTTAAGACTCGTACAGACACGTTTAGTAATTTAGTCGAGTAGCGAGCAATTTAGTAACTCGCTACGTGCGGACATCAGATTTTACTTAAGTAGTTAAGTAAAACGATTTAGTCGTGTAAATCCATTTGATTCTACTTTTTCGGTCGAATAGCGTACCCCCACTATTTATAAACAGCCACTACACACGGATGAACGCATAAATTTAATTTAGTACATTAGCAATTCATAGTAGTAACAAAAATGTCGGGGCGATGGAGTGAAGACAGTTTGTTACTGAATATGTCAAATATGAATGTTTATGGAACATTAAAAGTGCTATCTATAAAAACAGATTTGCAAAACAAAAAGCATACGAAGATTTGGAAAAGGTTATAAATATTGCAGCCTTTGGAGAAAAGGAGATAAAATTGAAAATAAAGAATATTAGGTGCCGGTACAGTTTATGTTCCATCTATAAAATGGTTTCAAATCCTAGATAATATGTTAAGAGGTATTAATACAGAAACGAGGCAAAATTGCACTTTCCATGTGAGTATTTTTTCGTTGAATTTGAGATTTGATTTTATTTAACAAAAAATCAAAACCACTTTTGACATTCTGAGTGCATTAAAATATTCTACTGGGTCTTCTAATTTTAACTCTTTCAGAAGACCATTTGATGCTCCTAGAGAAATTCTTCTGTCTGTCCATTTTCTAACCCCTATACGCTTTGGTCTGTCAGAGAATTCTTCTACAATTTCTTCTATAAGAATATGTGTTATATTTTTTATAATTTTGTTGAATTCCGCACGATGACGTCGTCTGTACATTTTCCGTACCACTAAAATGTTTTGAGTGAAATGTGGAGAGTTGCCATCCAGTAAACATTTTAGTGGTAAGTAGCTACTCGCTACTGGACCAAATTACTAAATGTGTCTGTACGAGCCTTTACAAACAGAATTACTACTGCGTTTTATCGATATGTTATGTTATATCTTATTTCCTGTTTATTAATGACTCAAGAGTGTATAAAGTAGTTGCGCTAATTGTTTTCTCTGAATGTTAGTGTGTTAGAACACATGATATATTCAGTAATGCTCAGTAACATAGCGTGTTATTATTTTTAATTTGATTTTCTACATTCCTGTCCTTCTGTATTGCTGCTTTTTTGTAATTTCTTTATTTTTCTTAAAAAAATCGTGAACAGTACATGTTCGCCTTCCATATTTGTCAGCGCAATTTATGGCTTAGTAGCTGCTGAAAGGCTTGCAAAGAAAATTTTAAATATACATATTATATCCGTACAACGTAATTGTAAACCACGAACACCAGCTTTTTAGTAGCCTTCATCGTATTCAGTAGTGTCAAAAATGTAATGAAATATTAAGAAATGATATGTTAATTAGATTGTCCCACAGCGCCGGCCGGCATCCAATACCGGCCAGTTGTTAGTTCTAATATTCTCTAATGAGTTGCACTGAGACTCATACCGCTATTAGTGTGTTATACTCTACCAAGTGTATATGCCCCACGCACCGGCGACCTGTCGCGACAAGTTTACCGTCAGTGCAAAGATTTGCAAAAAGCGTGGTAGACGTACCTACGCTACGCAACCAAAGATCTGTTGGTGACTTTTCGAGTTTAAGGAACGACTTTGAAACAAGTCAAACGTAGTATGTATTGGTTATTTATATCGCTATTATAAAATATGTTTCCATTCAACCTTTGTTTACACATCCATGTTGTAGTCGAACATAATATGTTATTCTGTTTGCTACAGTACCGGCCACATTGCCCCCTAGTACCGGCTATTCACCCATTTAACTGTAACCTAAGATATTTCGATTTGTTGATATATCTTAGGCTGGCGGTAACACTGGGGGATTCTGTCCTACTTAGTAAGCCTAATATTTTATAAATTACATTGAACTACTTTGAAAATGTATCAAAATACATAGGAAAATGTATTTGAAATATAAAAAATACAAAATACGTATTTTAAATATTTGTATTTTACATACGCCCAGCCCTGCTTAGTAAGCCTAATATTTTATAAATTACATTAAAGAAAGCACTAGAAGAAAGCACCTTGACAGTAAAGATTTCTTTCTTAAATTTTATTTTACTTAATACTATACACGAAAGTAACTATACGTTACAGTTTCTTTTCCTGTGTAACTATAGTTGTGCTTGTGTTTAGTTACTTAAATTAATTTGTAACTGTAGCTTGTACTGTAAATACTTTTCTGTATAGTAACTTGTAACTGTAACTAGTTGCAATAGGCAGCTCTGGCTAAGAAAGAATGTTACATAAAAAAGCTTTGAAAAGGACTAGGTTAAGTATATTTTATATGGTCGTCATCCTGATCTGATCATAGTTAACATAGTCATTTGCAACGCTTTTTTGTTTAATTTTCTTGTTCGAGTTTTTAATTGATATTGTTTTAGGTCACACGCATAAATTTGGATATCTGTTAAATATTTGACATATACTATTCACAATTCTATTACATTCTCCAGGAATGGACAATAAATCTAAAATGTCGCTTTTTTTCTGTAATATATTTCATTTAAGGTACCTTAATAAGTTGAGGGATCTAAAAAACTCATAAAAAATATACCATGTTATTCAAATTAAGAAAGTTGATGTGAACTTCCGGTAAACCGGAAGTGATTCAATAGCTTAAATAATTTCGCCAATGAGACCAGATGACACTATCCGTAATTACAAGTTTTGAGAATTGTAGTATTCCAGGAACATCGAAAAATTCTAACGAGCCAGTTCCGTGAATATCCCTGTACAAATTTATAATCCTTTAATTTAGGAATATTAAAAAAAATCACATAAGAGACATGGGACATTGGCGACATGCACATATCTCGTAGGTTCAGAAATTTAACACAATTTTAACATTTGACACCTAATGCATATGAGTATTTTGTTATAAGAAAACAGTATATAATTATAATGTTAATCAACTATTATCCTCATTTTTAAGAAAATGTTTAAGATTTGTTGGTAATACATTTTATTTGTATACATTTGATAGGTTCAGCTCACAATGCACCATAGGCAGTATGAATTGCAACAGCGTATCCCTCTCTTCGCGTTATAGCTTGTGTCCAGCGAGACACACGCATCCACAATTCGGTTGAATTTAAACCGAGCGAGGATGCAGTCGTTGGCATATTCGTTCTGTGCGAGTCGACAATCGAACTTGTGACGCATGACTAGCGCGTTGCCACATCGCACTGCGTTCCATAAGTATATTGTAACTTCTTACGGTGTAATGCGATCTGAATCTACGTGTATACCTAATAGCTATTTATGTAACAAGTATATAAAGTACTACTTTCTTGGCCGAGTCGAATTTATGGCCGAACGAGCTTGCGAGCAATGGACAATGGAAATATCAGTCCTCACAATTCACTGGTCGGTTGGAAATCCACATTGGACTAAAGAAGCTAATTTCCAAAGAAGGTGGAACAGAAATGTGTGCTGCGGTCCATACTTTCTTAACATCTTAACTGGACCGCGATACTAAGATGTCCTGCTCTATCAGCTGTTCTTTAAGTTTTCTATAACATGTTTAAGTTGACATTAAAGTATATTTTCCTTTGTCATTTATGTTTGATTAAAATTTTTGATATATAAATTTATTTTTAGCTTTACACAATATATATATATATATACATGTATACTATCTTTAGATCTGGTTGTGTTAACCTTTCGAAAGTTATTATTTTGGCTGAAAGTTCAACACGGAAGTTGGAAAATGTTATAAGAAAGGTTATCAGAAATGTGTTGAAGATTGCAAAGAACGAATAAAAAGTAGGGTATTCCACTTAAAAAAAATATAAGTTAGGTAGAGCGACTTAACGGTGACGTATTTAATTAAAAAAATAATAACGAAATGCGTGTCATTTATAAACATTTGTGACAAATTTTTCACGTTTTGAAAATATTCATTCCATTCCTTGCTCAACACGTTGTATATACAGAGTCATGTTATACCAAATTGTTTGTAATTAACAGAATTGATTGTAATATTTTAATACCTAGTGTCCCATTAAAAAAAAAACATAAGTTTGGTTTGTTACCTACTTACTGCTTCGATCATAGAGGTGTCCAGTTTCAAACAATACCGTAAATTGGGGTAACTTCGACAGGTTTTTAGCATATTTGCTGCTCTGCAAAGAGAACTATTCGCGAGAGAACCTTGGCTCGTGTGTCATCGTAACAATTAAAGCCCTGTTTGTCTTTACTAAAAAAGTATATTCCTCTCACGTCCCCTTGCCCCTCTTTTTTATTTCTTTTTGGTATCGAAGTTACCCCGGGTTTGGTAACTTATAATTGAGCATAATGTCGAAATTAAGATGCTCCACGGTAACATCGACATAAAAAAAGTAAAAATCATAAACAATCAATGAAATGTAATAGCCGATAGTCTTAGAGGCTTTAATTATACAAATGAAATAATGAAAATAATATGTACTTGCAAAAACGCATTTATTTTAAGATAATAACTTTGTTAGGACATATTATTTGGCACACAAATCTAAACTACAAAACAGTTTTTGTAACTAAACAAAAACTCATTAAACAAAATAATAACAAAAGTACTAAATATTCAAAATGGAAACACATTTTTAGTCGTCATCGAAACATGCGGCACATTTGTAGCTCGTTTGCTCGGTACCCCCGTTACAATACCAGAACCCACTTTTTACAAGTCATACACTTGATCCAATCTTTATCGTTCGTGTACTTGGAGAACTCTATGAAACAAATGGAACAACAACTGGGGTGCTATTTGCATTTATGTGAGGAATTAAAACATCGAAAAACCATTTTTCAAATGTTCTCATATCAAACCATCCACTTGACGTGACCTCATAAACTGTGCCTGTGGGACCTCCTGTTGTCCAATATTCATATAAGTGTTGGGCTTTGTAGACCACCATGGGTGGAAGCAGGACGCCCTTAGCTATTCCGCAAACCATGATACTTACTGATGTCCTGGAATGCTCTTGGACTCGCTCGACTCTCTTTGTTCCTCTGGGCACCAACACTTTTTTGCTCCGGGATCATCGGTGATGTTAGTCTCGTCGTAGTTATAGACATGTTCTGGTAATGCATTTCCCAAGGTGTCTTTGATGTTAAAAAAATCTTCTAGTTCTCTTCTACCCACAACAGCTCTCGACGCTTAATATTGGACGTTTAATATTGGAAGCCAAACGGGTTGTCAGGTTGTTACTGCAAATTGCTTTATAAAGTCTAAACCTGGTTCGTTGTTCTTTCATCCCGGAACGTCCCTTCCGTGCTTCGTCACAAACTTACCCACAACTTGGCGGATATTCCGGTGTGTCATGGGGAAGGCCAGTCACAGACTACACCAAGAGTTTTTCTTATTAGCTGTTCATCATCGGCAGTCAGCACATATGGACGGCCCGGTTTCAAAGGATGAGGTTCACGAATTTTATAAATCAAAGTTGTTCTTGAAACCTTGAACTTTTGACTTGCTCTGAATTTGGACATGCCCTTCTGCACAGCTTCAATGGCTTTCTCCGTGTTCACCTTTTCGTAGTTGAGATAAGGTCTACCTCCCAGCTTTTTTGCAAAGGTGCGTGGCATCTTCAAAACTTACCTACCTACATACCTCCTACCTGAAACAAAGAGAAAAACTAAACTAAAAAACAAGAAAAAAATAATTAAAAAATTGTAATAATCATAATAACAAAATATATTAAGTATAAAAAACTAATATTAAAATAATAAAACATCAATAGATAATTATGAAAACACTCAAAAGACAATTTTTATGCAAAAAAACATGCACCATAATATGCATGACGAAGTTACCCCCGCTGACGAAGTTTTCCCGATTTACGGTAGTTTTCTAATAATGACACAGGTATATGATTAAACAATCGTTGGAACTCATAATACGTACAATTGTGTGATGTGATGAGCCCCAAAGATGCAGACTAAAATCGAGGCAGTTACTTTAACACGCTCACACTCTTCTATCTACTAATAAATGAAATTTCAATCATGAATAAACTTACCTAAGACCAAGTTAATGTGTATTAAGTAATACTTAATTTGTGTACTTCTGCGCATTTCTCGAAGTTCGTAACCTAACTCTCACTATACTCTGTTTTTTAAAAAGAGGGACAAAACGCTTTAGGCCGCATTACATCAGATAAATTTAATAACTGAAAATTTTGGCGGTAAATTTAAATGATAGATACAGTGAAATGAAATGTGAGCATATATGAACTTACTATTTAAATTGCATATTTAGTATTTAACTTCATGAACAGATCACATTTATAAAAAAGTAATGGTAGTAGTTTATGCCTTTATGTTATGTTTATTAATATTTAAGTAAAGAAATACAATAATAGTATAGACAATATGTTTTTATGTTTATGCGCCATTGTCGAAAAAACCATTTTTTGAACCAATATGTAAAATAATTATGCGTTTACCTTTACCAACAGGATTTTTCAGATCCGTTGTAAACCGTAAGCCAAGTTTCATCTAAACAATATATTGGACGTTGTTCAGTTCTATATTTTTTTAATCGAAGGTAAATATCTTCGTCTCCATAAAACAATGTCTTCACGTTCAAGTAGCATACTTTTGCGATTACGTCTTAAAAACCTATAAATAAATACATACTATATAAAACATTTAAATAATTTTATATCAAAACTTACTTAAAATTAAGCATTCTCTTTAATTTATATAAAGTAGAACGACTCATTTGAGGTATATTTTCATCTTCCTTTAATTTCTTTAAAATCCTGTTTAGTGTACGAAGTTCTCCATCATAAAAAACTATGTACTACTCGTCTTATCAAGTATTTAACAGTATCGTCAAATGTAGATAACAGTGATTTCCTCCGTAATCGTTTTGATGGTGGTGAAATTAGCCCTTTGGTTTTTTTTTATTCATGATTTATTCGGTAAACACTTGTTCTTGAAACACCTATTCTTATTATGGAATATAAATACACAGTAGTTTATATACGCTTATTTCAGTATACTACCTAAAGTATTTGATATTTGCAGATTCCTTTTTCTTCTAGGAAAACCACCAATAATTTTCTTACACATTGTTTAATATAGCTTGCTTTTCCTGTACCGACAAATGTCCATCTCTCAAGGTAGCAGACTTTTTTGGAGGCGATGTTAATAATCCACTTGTACTAGCCTGTGAATCCATTATCTCAAGCAAATATTGTTAAAGAAACCTAATTTTATTGCTTGAATGCCGTAGGAACACAAAAAATACTTCACAAAAATATTTACTCAATCAGCTGTGTTTGCAATATGGCGGCACTAAAATTGGCAAATTTGAGCAGTGTAAACATGACTGGCAACTAACCAATCATAAGCCTATATTTTGGCCGGCGATTTTAAATTTTGTTCCTCTTATTAAAAAACAAGGTATAATCTAACAGGAAAATACGAATCACTCGCAAAAACACTGCCTTATTAAAAAAACGACATGAAAAACGATATCTGCATCAGTACCTGTGGTCTCACCCCGAAAACACAATAAACTGCAATAAATTAATAAAATATAATAAAGTGTAAAGAGAATATAAAAGAATATAAAAAACTGTCACAAGTTATCTCTACATTTCAATTTTCTATCGAGATGATTTTTTTTCTCTTTATTATGTATATACACATGTATATTTTTTTTTTTTGCTGGATTACGAAAATAAAGACATATAATAATAATAATAATAATAATAACAATTGAAAGAAATACTCGACCGTTTAATATAATAATTGATGGTGAATTAATTCCTCGGGTATGCGGTCAAAAGATAGAGAGGTCAAACTATTAACTTATTTATTAATTTCTCAATATTTCGCAGAATATTCCTGCTTCATCAGGAGAACTACAACGTTAAAAAACAACAGTGAATTATCAAAATAGAATAATAAACAATTGTACTTACTTAATACAAAGTGTAAGTTAAAACGGCAACGGTATGTAATATCTAGCAATACATTAACTACAAGAAAAATCAAACGGAAAAATTTAAAATTTCAAAATTGATTGACAAAACCCAAAAACATCTAGACAAATATGTTAACAAAATTAAAAATTTTTCCATAGTGATAATATAAAATATCCTTTACAGTAAATGTATGAAAAATAGTGAATTCAGCAGAATTAAATAACAGTCAATTAAATAACTAAGTCAATTAAAAGGTAAAAAAGAACTAAACAAAAATATAATCATGGGGCAATAAGATAATTATTTATTTTTATAATTATTATCAATATTTAAAATGGTCGTATTGTCAAAATCAAACTTATAGTTTCGCTCTTTAGAATGATTCGCTAAAGCACACGCGAAACCATAAGTTTGATTTTGACAATACGACCATTTTAAATATTGATAATAATTATAAAAATAGACTTTTCTTAGAAATAGTAAACATTAGTAAACATAAATACTGTGTTAATTACAAATCTGACACCGATCAACTAAGTACCATTTACTGCAATATTTTATCAAATAAAAACTAATAGCCTAATTTTAAATTTCCTTTGTAGAACAAACTTTTTGACTGATTTTTATATTTTCTTATTCTTTCATCTTATTGCCCCATGATTATATTTTTGGTTAGGTCTTACCTTTTAATTGAATGTTATTTAATTCTGCTGAATTCACTGTTTTTCATACATTTACTATAAAGGATATTTTATATTATCACTACGGCAAAAATTTTAATTTTGTTAACATATTTGTCTAAATGTTTTTGGGTGTTGTCAATCAATTTTGAAATTTTAAATTTTTCCGTTTGATTTTTCTTGTAGTTAATGTATTGCTAGATATTACATACCGTTGCCGTTTTAACTTACACTTTGTATTAAGTAAGTACAATTGTTTATTATTCTATTTTGATAATTCACTGTTGTTTTTTAACGTTGTAGTTCTCCTGATGAAGCAGGAATATTCTGCGAAATATTGAGAAATTAATAAATAAGTTAATAGTTTGACCTCTCTATCTTTTGACTGCATACCCGAGGAATTAATTCACCATCAATAATAATAATAATAATAATTATTATTATTATTAATAATAATAATAATAATTATTATTATTATGATTTACTGCTCAGTGTAGTTGACATTGTAAGTTATCTTGCTACTTCGGGCTCTCCTCTCTTTCAGAACAAGCCCTGCATGAAAAAAAGAACCATAGAATTAGACCTTCCTTTTTTGTCTTGTTTTATTGTTGTTCTGTCTATTTTTTTACTTTATTTTCTTTTGTATATTTCTTGCCGCTTTAAACGTTGACCTATACTTAAAATAATCACCGTTTTGCTGACGTGGAAATGGTTAGTCCGTAGAAGTTTTCCTATTAATTTAATTAATTTATGTATACTGTTTTTTTTTCATAATTTTTAAATCTAACGTTAATAGTATATATTACAAGTAAACGTTTATTTTAGAATCAGTTAGCTGAAAAGCACATAGTACGTATTCCAGTTAAGTTTGTCGAGGGCGGCTTAAATATGAAAATTTCGGAGCATGTGCAATACATAAACCAAGTCACGGTACACCTGAGAAAGCATTTAATGGAGATGATAGATTCAATCATCGAGGAACATCAATCTAAGACCATCTTAAAGCCTTATTATGGGATTGATGCTTCATTGTTTGAAGAATTAAACCAACAAGTTAGTTTCTGCCAAAAAGCAGCACAATGTAGTACCAACAGAGAAAAAACAATTCAGGATATTAAAAGGTAATACGTATAGAATAATATAAAAATGTTTACTAAATAGAAATGGAATTAAAATTAAATATATGTGCATGTGTTTCAAAGGAAACATATTCACTTCCTTCTTGCTGTGTGTGTACAATGTAGAGAATGTAAGCCACATACAAAACATAATTCTGGAAACATATATTTTTTAATTTGTTGGTTATGTATGTACGCACAACTTTACATAGATTGAAACTAAAACTAGACTATTTCAAACACCTACGTTTATTTCTTTGTCCCCGCTGACACGGTTTGTTTGATAATTTGTTTATTTTACAGTATAGAGAAAAGAGTTTCAAATAAAAGTTGTCCCTATTTATACGATGCATAGCTTGAAAATATTTTCAAATATACAGGATGTCCCAAATATAGAAAAAGCGTATGTAACTTTATTATTTTAAATGGCTCATCCTATATATTATATCTTTCTTAGATTCTACATGATATTTTAAGTAATTTTTATCAAGACCTTCCTGGACCTATGTGCTTTTGTTTTCGAAAAAATAAATATTTTATCAAAAATTTTGCAATTGCAGCGCTCTCGTTAATGAGCTGTAGGATCAAAACTAAAAAAGGTAGAAAATTTTGGGTTGCGCAAATTGATACATCTTGAATTGCTTTACTATTTACTATATTAACATGTACGGATCTTTTTGTTGACATACAGTTACTGGCGCCGACATTTGGAAACATTTAAATGCCAATAACTCTGTTTTTTTAAATAGGACACCCTATATATCTGCTTACAGGGTTGAATGTAAAATTAAATTCTCTTTCTTTTGATATCAAAATGTACCCATTTATCTTCAACCGTTTTAGAGAAAAATGTATATTTCTTCTGCTACTGTCGAAACAGACCACTTCAGCCAGTAACTGTATGTCCAGAAACGGATCCGTACATGTTAATATAGGAAATAGTAAAGCAATTCAAGACATATCAATTCGCGTAAACGAATATTTTCTACGTTTTTTAGTTGTGGTTTTACAGCTCATTAACGAGAGCGCTGCAATTGCAAAATATTTGATAAAATATTTCTTTTCTCGAAAACAAAAGCACATAGGTCTAGGAAGGTATTAATAAAAGTTACTTAGAATATCATGTACAATCTAAAAAAGATATAATATATAGGGTGATCCATTTGAAATAATAAAGTTACATACGCTTTTTCTATAATTGGGACACCCTGTATATTTGAAAATATTTTCTAGCTATGCACCGTATAAATACGGACAACATTTATTTGAAACTTTTTGCTGTATACTGTAAAATAAACAAATTATCAAAGAAACCGCGTCAGCTGGGACACCGTCTATATCTCAAAACCATCCTTTTCCATTCTAAATTTGACAGGAATACACAGAATTGTAGATAACTTCTTAAGAGATATATATTCATAGTTGACGGACATAACAATACTTAGATCAATGCAATATAACGTGACCAGATTTTCCTTTTTATAAACTGGGTCCCAATCGACCAAGTGTGGTATTCGGATATACACATATAAATGAGGGTAAAAAATCCATAGTACCTACATATGAACATTATACAGGGTGTTTCCTAAGTAATCTAAAATATTATATGGGGCGCTTCGTCACTCAATTTTAAGACGAAAAGTTCATATAAACATGTGTGATAAGTCTTGTCGTTAATGAGATACACGGTGTTTTATTATTTTATTAGAAGCAACAACATGTGTTAAACATAAAGAAAAAACGATTATTAGGATAACGCTGGGCATACATACGTCTAGCCTCTAAGGCATTACCATTAGCTAATCCATACTAGAAGTGCATATTAGCCATTTCAGCATTAGTAAACACAGGCATCGTTGTTAACTTAACACAAAAAGATCTTATTATTAAACATTTATTGTTCGTTGTTTGCGTTGGTTTTTAGGTTTGACACAGTTGTCAACGTTACTTCAAACGTCACTTATAATAAGCATGTTTTTCGTATTACTTCTAAAAACCAGTAGCGTCACCAGGAAAAATTAATTTCAAATACAATCACAGCTGATTTATTACAAACAATTCAACACCCTGTATCTCATTAACGACAAGATTTATCACACATGTTTATATGAACTTTTCGTCTTAAAATTGAGTGACGAAGCGCCTCATATAATATTTTAGATTACTCAGGAAACATCCTGTATTTAGAAAAATTTATATTGTCACGATTCAGAGAGCTAACAAATAACTCATTTAGATTTTCTATATTTCGTTATTTATGAAATTGTGTTTGTTTTAAGTAGATTCTGATTCAACAGTAGACCAAATGAACCAAAAACGAATCTATTGATAAGATAGCAGAAAAAGCCGTGATTTATAAACATGTCAACGTTATTTTAATTCTTCTGATTAAGTATGCGGTGTGAATTTTTTACAATTTCTTTATTTAATATTCTCATATGAGCTTTTTAACTAATGATACAATTTTAATGATAGTTCATGTACCATCTTTGGCAAATTAAATGCGAATTTTTCATCGAGGAATTTCGATTTACTAAATAAAGGCTATACTTTGAAGCAAATTTAATTTCTCTAAAAGAGAGTACTGCTTTGATGAACTTCTTTAGAGTAATTAAATTCACTTTAAAGCAAAGCCTTTATTTACAAAATCAACATTCCCCGATAAAAAAATCGCATTTAATTTGCCAAAGATGGTACATGCTAGAATGTGTAGGTTTGTTGCACCAATCCGGTTTAATTTGATTGAAATCAGTTCTAATAACCATAGTGGAATGGAATAGTATGTTGCCATTATGTTCAATTTCAACAACAAAATCTGAGCGCTGAAGGCATTAAAATGATCCTTTATCTCATTTACGAACTCTTTGAGGAGGCCATATAAAATATCCTCAACAATTTATTTACGAGGCTGGATGTACATTGGGCACTAACCTACTACTAATTTTTAATTATACGAAAATATAAATATAAAAATAGTGTATTTCATGTTGAAGTACTTATTGTCTACTGTACTGTACTGTCCATGTACACTTTACGCATTCCACATAAACTTCTAACATTCGTTTCACAAGAAAACACTATGATATTGCTCACTGGACGGTTTATAAAAACGAAACTTTCATCCTTGCTTGTTTTAACATTAGCAGATTCCACTGGATCATGGACTTCTGTCTTATTTTGTGGTAACGGCCCAGGAAGAAATTTTCTCCTTGCATTGTACAAATTTCTTCGGATATAAGTGAAATCTGTTATCGTAATTGTTTCCGACAGTTCCTTAGCTAGTTCACGACGAATAATTTTCGCTGCTTTTCCGGAAATATCATCAAAGGCTTTACGTTTACACGCATTTGAAATCACTTTTCGGTTTAATTTACTCTGATTATGTTCATGATTATGTTCTAACTGACTTCTGCTCACTAAAATTTCTGCACCAAGCGTAAACACTTTTGCGGGACAATTTAAGGATTTTTTTTGTACAACGCCAAAACACTTCGCCACTCTTCAACACTTTCTGTTTGGAAAAGGTGTACTTGTTAACCAGTAGCAAACATTTACCGTTGTTACCTACTGTCCACGAAAGAGACCTCCATAATTCTTAACAGTGTGCAACAAAACTCGAGACTGAGAAGTGGATCTAATTTCTTACTTGAAGCAATCGCCGCAAACAAGATAGAAAGAACTAAATACACAAACTAAATGTTTCCTTACCGTAAAACGAGGTGTATATTTACGAATGACATAGCCAGTGATAAGTAAACTCGGCAAAGATGAGCAAGTTTCAGTGTAGTGCGAAAAGCAGTGGACAGCAGTGAATACGTGGCACACTTGTTCAGTATTATATCACTGGTCATTGTTAATGCTTACTTCATACTCAGAAAATGATACAGTTAGGTACGTTTCGAAAACGGCGTATTCCAAGAAACTAGAAAACGTAATAGTGAGTATGCTGGATTTAGAATACAAAGATTACAGAATTAACTGTGTAAGGTGCGACAACTATTTGACATGTATCAGCCGGTGCAATTGTGAATGCCACCCAAAAAGTATGCAACACTGTTCTGCACTCCGTGGCAAACGATACAACGAACAATTAACATTTGATATAGGTGTTTGTTTTATTCTACGCAATCTACCGTTCACTTTATTATACCCAGAAGCATTTGTCTCCTTCTAGAGCAAATATTCGGATTATACATTAGCAAGCCGACCACCGATAAGAAACGTTATGTTATCTGCTAAGACAAATTTGTGAAGGTGCATCGAAAGATTCATTAAGTTATCACAAGTGTTACTTTAAATTTGCAAATATAACATCACTTCATGTGGAACGGTCGCTTTCATCATTCAAAACATATTTATTCGGCACACTGTACTAATTTTACTGAAACAAGTGTGAAAATATGTTTAATGATTCAAATATTTAGTAGATGCTACCCAGATTGTGATTTAATGGAAGCTTCTTGAAACAGTAAGTGTTTCAGCACGTTATATAATATATGTTTTGTCATTATTTTACGTGTAAACAGTTATGCGTTTGCAACACCTATGCTCACTCATGAAAGTCACGAACATAAATGATGTGAATACGTAAACGTTATTGAGCGCTCACCTTGATACGGCCGCTCGACCTCTCCATGTTGTTCTCCGCGCTGCACCAAAACTTGCTCTCTAGTGATAACAGCACATGATTGTGTGGAAGGTGAAAGTTTTGCAAATTATCTGTAGTAATACCATAAGAGCTTCGAAATTATCGATTTTACGCGAAAACGGTAGGCATTTAGGCCTAAGTTTATGAAACAGGCTTCGAGCGACTCCATTATGTTAGCAGTTGTTGACAAGTTTCATCGTACAGGAAGTGTGCTTTGCCAATGTAAAGGTCACGAGGGTCGTCCAGTGACAGTCACAACCTATACGAATCACGGGCGTGTTTTGAATCAAGTGCTTCAATCTCTGAAACGAAGCCTCCGAACATCATTAAAATTGAATATCAGTAATCGATCGCTCCGTCAAATGTTCAAGAATATTGGTGGGTTTGCATATAAAATACGAACCGAATAGCGTCTAATTGCAGTTGATAAGCGTGTAGTCCTGTCGTTCTTGTGGTATGTTTGGTTTTCCGATGAAAGTCATATTCACTTAAACGGATACATTAACAAGCAGACAACACGGTCTCTCGTCGAGCAACCCCTTCATAGTGATCGTGTTACCATTTGGTGTGCTGTATCTGCACATGGTATATTGAACCCGTATTTCATTGAAGTAGACGATGGAACGCTATCTATCTATTCAGTTAGGGTTGGACACCTATAGTCCAGGCACTTGAGCTGGGTGGTCTTTGTACCATCCCTATTGAAGCCCTCATTTCCAGTTGAGAAGTTTACTGTCCTCTATAAAGTCCAGTAACTTGCCCACTGGATACTGGAGTACCCTCGAAGGCTCCAGTAGATCCTTTCCGAAATGTTTCTGCCTGAGTACCCTCATTTCCTCACATGTGCAGATTACATGTAAACCTGTTTCCTCCTGTAACTCGCATTTCCTGCACCAGGGTTCACTCACTCGACCTGTGTTGTATAGATGCTTCCTTAAGGGACAGTGTTCAGTTATCACCCCAATAATGGTCTCAACTTGTTTTTTATTGCGTCTAATCAGGTTTTCAGAGAACTTAGCGTCCCCGTCCCCTATTAGCGCTTTAGTATGGAGTTGACCCTCAGTCGACCTTCATTTCCTTACTCTTTCTTTATCTAACCAAGACCAAATCGCCCGTCTAGTAGAATCCCTTGTGATTCCACATACGGGTTCTGGTCCTATGAAGTGTTTCCTAGAACCCTCCTTGGCTAGTTCATCGGCTATTATATTGCCTCTAATGTCCTCATGTCCGGGCACCCGGATCGAAGATACCTTGTTGTCTTGTGCCAGTTTATTGAGGTGCTGTTTACAATGTTTAACCAGTTTTGACCTGGTAAGAGGATTCAGGCTCCTACCAAACTATGCAGGGCGGCTTCTTCCGATTTGCCCGTCTGATATGCCCACGATGGAACGCTGTTAACTGTGAATCAGGAGCGCTTCAGAAAACAGGTTATCACACCATTTCTGCATGATCTTCAGCGATTTTGTCGTGCCAGGAACCTATCACGTAATCAACAATAGTTTCAGTAAGGCGGGGCAACCTATCAGACGGCTAGGGAGTATCTTCTAATGCTGCGCAATCATTTTGGGGATCGCCTCATTTAGTGTGGCACTGATTTCCCATACCAATCACACTCACCAGACCTAACACCGTAGTATCAGTGTGCCCTTGAATCCCAATATTGGGTTGCCACACTTTATTGGCTTTCAGACTAGGCATCGCAGCCATAGCCTCCGCTTTTACGTAAAGCTGCAGCGAAGGGAGGCCCAGAATGGTCTCCAAGGATGCGGTTCCTGTTGTGTTAATTGCTCCAGTGATTCCCAGCAGCGCCTGTCGCTGGACAGCAGTTAGCAATTCCACTGCCGAACACACTTCTGTCCTTCTCCGCCAGACTACTGCTCCGTAGGTTACCGTTGACCTCACCACTACAGTATATAACCTTTAACCACCTTCGCCTTTAATCCCTAGGTTTTTCCAACAACCCTTCTGCAATGCCAGAATAGTTGCGTGGCCCTGTTCGTTATGTTAACTAATGTAAGTGATTTTTCCAGTTCAGTTTTGCAACCCTTCTGCAATGCCAGAATAGTTGCGTGGCCCTGTTTGTTATGTTAACTAATGTAAGTGATTTTTCCAGTTCAGTTTTGCACTAAACGTAACGCCCAGTATGATCTTTATACCATCCTTATCCACTTGAGCAATTTACTATAAAATCCTAACACTACTTTACCTCCTTGCTTAATGGTAACTCTTGCTCAAACAGTCTAATGCTGCCCAGGTCATCAAGTTTCCTCATGTTGGTGAAAGCAATCAACTTTGTTTTTTGTGGATTAAGCGAGTGTCCTTGTGTAGCAGCAGAGTTCGCAGTGCATTACGCATGATACCTGCCACTACACCCGGGAATTTCCCTATGGCTACTATGATAATGTCATCAGCGAAACCCTTCGTTCATATTCGTCTGTCATTTAATGATAAGGTCATCCAGGACCAAACTCCACAGCAGACGTGACAGTACTTCCCCTTGGCACCCTCTAGTCCTCATGGCGATGCGTTTGTCTAGGATTTTGGCATGGACCACTCTGCTTTTCAACATGCAATCCACCCATCTGCTAGACGTGTGGTTGAGAGAGCGTTGATGTGTTGTTAAATGTGCCCTCGATGTCTAAAAAATCCGCTAGGGCAACCTAGTTTTGATGTGGGCTCTTTTCGAGGCCTTCTCAATGATTTTGGATGGGCGTATGGATCCTGTCTAGATTTCGAAATAAACACAACCCTAGTATGTCTCCAAGCCTTTAGGATATATCCCAAGGCGAGGCCAGCCCTAAATATCTCCAATAGGGGCCCCATAATGTCTCCAATTGCTTCTTGCAGCAGTCTTGCAGCACTCCATTTGGTCCCGAAGATTTGTATGGCTCAAACGATTCTACTGCCCATCGTATATCGTGAGGTTTAAAGATATCGTGTGATAGTTTCCACTCATTTCTAGTCGCCCTCCTTGTGGCGATTGCTGGATCAGTTTTACCGAAGTCCACCCTTTCCGAACCGGGAAAGTGCACATTCAGAAGAAACTCGAGTCCCGTCTGCAGCTGAATGGACCTCATTGTATTAGAAGAATCCCGTTTGAGTAGCCTGTTAAGTCTGACCATCTCAGGGACACCTTCAATGTTCTCACAGAACCCCCTCTAGGCCTTCTTCTTTGATTGTTTTATTATAGATATTCAGTTTAGCCTTATAGGCTTCCAATTACCTATTTTTTTGTTTCGACTTGTTATATACAAGGTTCATTAGAAGTTCAATATTACCACGTAAATATATGCCAGGCTCCAAATTTGTCACAAAATCACCGCCTGACTGAATCATCAATATGTCACAAAGTCAACCCAAATAATAAAAATTATCGTTTTGGCACAATTTATTTATCGAAAATGTAAGAAAACAAGGTAAATTAAGTTTTAAATACAAAGTATTGCGATGTATTCCATACCTAAGCAAAATCGATATGATGGCGCACGTAGGACAGATCTTTCTTACTTCTAAGTATCTTCCTTATCTTGCGCTTCGCGGAGGGTTACTTTTTTTTCTAATTTCAGTTAAACCTATTTCTAATGATTCAGATGTACCTACTTATAGTTTTTGTAGGGGCGACTCCCCGCTAGCCCCTTATACTTTCGTGACATTTCTAAGATATGCACCGAATAATTACATTAAAAAATCTCCCCCTATTAGTACCAGAAAGTGTCACAATCCCACCTCGATATTTGTTGACATTTCATTTCGTAGAGCATAAGTATTTTATTTTTAAGAAGAACAGATGGGTGAAGGCACTTACTGCTTCTTAATAGATCATACTATAACACTATCATATGCAAAAGTAGATAAAACAAACGGTTCAAGTTACACAAGACAAAGTATTGCAACTCTGATAAAATAAAAATTGCTTATCATATATAATACAACGAGTGGTTTTGTGATTATCGATAATCGCCGGCTTGACACGAGATATGTTGCCAAATATTAATTTCACGAGTCCGAAGGACGAGTGGAAGTAATATATTATGAGTTGTATAATCTACCTTAAAAAATATATGTGTTGTAAAAAAACTGCAGAACAACCGCTAGACATTATACGTGACACTGCTAGAACCGTTTACCGATACGTGTGCAAGAGATTGCTACAATAACATAATAAACAGAGATGTAAGAATGACTTTTTCAAAGGAGTGTGTGGTGCTGTCACAAAGTCGCCTGGGTGTCACAAAGTCACCTCGTCTTACGGTAGTCGATTATGTTCTCTTCAATGAAAACGTTATTAGACTTCTAGCGCTTCCGGTTATACCGGAATTATTTTTTTTTTAATTTGATTCGGGCGTTTTGTAATTATTCGATTTTTTTCTAAAAAAATTGCTCCAGCGGACATTTATTCAAAAAATCAGAAAACACTCGATTTTTCGGATATCAATTTAAAATTCATTAAATGCTTAAATAACATGTTGAAGTATATTTTTGCGCCGAGAATGGCTGCCTATATTGCGTGGTTACTTTACTATAGCACGTTAACTCTTCGACAATTTGAAGAACCATAATTTAACTTTTTCAAGTAGCACCCCCATATTTTATTACTTAGTCGTCGTCAGCATCTAATTCTACATCTTTTATGTCTCACATGTCCCATACCTAAAATTGATAGTTTAGGAGATAATTAGATTTTTTGAAAAATTGTACACATAACTCATCGATACTTATCCAGTGCCATGGAAAATAAGTGTTCTCAAAGATTTATTGTCTAAGTCTAACGTCAAAATCACACTTCCTCGTTTGATGCTTGTGAGTTAATAATTATTCGTTAATTGCCTTTACATTATTGCTATAAAGAGTCAAAATGGGCAACAACAACGAAAACAATGTTTTTGCGAAATTGGTTGATTTTATCAGTTTACTGTGTCTGTTTCCACGACCGTAAGTTGCTATTACTGGTTGCTATGTGAAACAAAACGGTAAGTAATCTACTTACCGTTTACTGAACGGTTTATTGAAGAAAATAAAAAAATTTTTTTTGTAAAACATCTTTCTGTCTTGAAATTTTTAATTTGGATAAGGTCATCCAGGACCAAACTCCACAGCAGACGTGACAGTACTTCCCCTTGGCACCCTCTAGTCCTCATGGCGATGCGTTTGTCTAGGATTTTGGCATGGACCACTCTGCTTTTCAACATGCAATCCACCCATCTGCTAGACGTGTGGTTGAGAGAGCGTTGATGTGTTGTTAAATGTGCCCTCGATGTCTAAAAAATCCGCTAGGGCAACCTAGTTTTGATGTGGGCTCTTTTCGAGGCCTTCTCAATGATTTTGGATGGGCGTATGGATCCTGTCTAGATTTCGAAATAAACACAACCCTAGTATGTCTCCAAGCCTTTAGGATATATCCCAAGGCGAGGCCAGCCCTAAATATCTCCAATAGGGGCCCCATAATGTCTCCAATTGCTTCTTGCAGCAGTCTTGCAGCACTCCATTTGGTCCCGAAGATTTGTATGGCTCAAACGATTCTACTGCCCATCGTATATCGTGAGGTTTAAAGATATCGTGTGATAGTTTCCACTCATTTCTAGTCGCCCTCCTTGTGGCGATTGCTGGATCAGTTTTACCGAAGTCCACCCTTTCCGAACCGGGAAAGTGCACATTCAGAAGAAACTCGAGTCCCGTCTGCAGCTGAATGGACCTCATTGTATTAGAAGAATCCCGTTTGAGTAGCCTGTTAAGTCTGACCATCTCAGGGACACCTTCAATGTTCTCACAGAACCCCCTCTAGGCCTTCTTCTTTGATTGTTTTATTATAGATATTCAGTTTAGCCTTATAGGCTTCCAATTACCTATTTTTTTGTTTCGACTTGTTATATACAAGGTTCATTAGAAGTTCAATATTACCACGTAAATATATGCCAGGCTCCAAATTTGTCACAAAATCACCGCCTGACTGAATCATCAATATGTCACAAAGTCAACCCAAATAATAAAAATTATCGTTTTGGCACAATTTATTTATCGAAAATGTAAGAAAACAAGGTAAATTAAGTTTTAAATACAAAGTATTGCGATGTATTCCATACCTAAGCAAAATCGATATGATGGCGCACGTAGGACAGATCTTTCTTACTTCTAAGTATCTTCCTTATCTTGCGCTTCGCGGAGGGTTACTTTTTTTTCTAATTTCAGTTAAACCTATTTCTAATGATTCAGATGTACCTACTTATAGTTTTTGTAGGGGCGACTCCCCGCTAGCCCCTTATACTTTCGTGACATTTCTAAGATATGCACCGAATAATTACATTAAAAAATCTCCCCCCTATTAGTACCAGAAAGTGTCACAATCCCACCTCGATATTTGTTGACATTTCATTTCGTAGAGCATAAGTATTTTATTTTTAAGAAGAACAGATGGGTGAAGGCACTTACTGCTTCTTAATAGATCATACTATACCACTATCATATGCAAAAGTAGATAAAACAAACGGTTCAAGTTACACAAGACAAAGTATTGCAACTCTGATAAAATAAAAATTGCTTATCATATATAATACAACGAGTGGTTTTGTGATTATCGATAATCGCCGGCTTGACACGAGATATGTTGCCAAATATTAATTTCACGAGTCCGAAGGACGAGTGGAAGTAATATATTATGAGTTGTATAATCTACCTTAAAAAATATATGTGTTGTAAAAAAACTGCAGAACAACCGCTAGACATTATACGTGACACTGCTAGAACCGTTTACCGATACGTGTGCAAGAGATTGCTACAATAACATAATAAACAGAGATGTAAGAATGACTTTTTCAAAGGAGTGTGTGGTGCTGTCACAAAGTCGCCTGGGTGTCACAAAGTCACCTCGTCTTACGGTAGTCGATTATGTTCTCTTCAATGAAAACGTTATTAGACTTCTAGCGCTTCCGGTTATACCGGAATTATTTTTTTTTTAATTTGATTCGGGCGTTTTGTAATTATTCGATTTTTTTCTAAAAAAATTGCTCCAGCGGACATTTATTCAAAAAATCAGAAAACACTCGATTTTTCGGATATCAATTTAAAATTCATTAAATGCTTAAATAACATGTTGAAGTATATTTTTGCGCCGAGAATGGCTGCCTATATTGCGTGGTTACTTTACTATAGCACGTTAACTCTTCGACAATTTGAAGAACCATAATTTAACTTTTTTCAAGTAGCACCCCCCATATTTTATTACTTAGTCGTCGTCAGCATCTAATTCTACATCTTTTATGTCTCACATGTCCCATACCTAAAATTGATAGTTTAGGAGATAATTAGATTTTTTGAAAAATTGTACACATAACTCATCGATACTTATCCAGTGCCATGGAAAATAAGTGTTCTCAAAGATTTATTGTCTAAGTCTAACGTCAAAATCACACTTCCTCGTTTGATGCTTGTGAGTTAATAATTATTCGTTAATTGCCTTTACATTATTGCTATAAAGAGTCAAAATGGGCAACAACAACGAAAACAATGTTTTTGCGAAATTGGTTGATTTTATCAGTTTACTGTGTCTGTTTCCACGACCGTAAGTTGCTATTACTGGTTGCTATGTGAAACAAAACGGTAAGTAATCTACTTACCGTTTACTGAACGGTTTATTGAAGAAAATAAAAAAATTTTTTTTGTAAAACATCTTTCTGTCTTGAAATTTTAATTTGGATAAGGTCATCCAGGACCAAACTCCACAGCAGACGTGACAGTACTTCCCCTTGGCACCCTCTAGTCCTCATGGCGATGCGTTTGTCTAGGATTTTGGCATGGACCACTCTGCTTTTCAACATGCAATCCACCCATCTAGCTAGACGTCCATTAAAGATTGGTTGAGAGAGCGTTGATGTGTTGTTAAATGTGCCCTCGATGTCTAAAAAATCCGCTAGGGCAACCTAGTTTTGATGTGGGCTCTTTTCGAGGCCTTCTAAATGATTTTGGATGGGCGTATGGATCCTGTCTAGATTTCGAAATAAACACAACCCTAGTATGTCTCCAAGCCTTTAGGATATATCCCAAGGCGAGGCCAGCCCTAAATATCTCCAATAGGGGCCCCATAATGTCTCCAATTGCTTCTTGCAGCAGTCTTGCAGCACTCCATTTGGTCCCGAAGATTTGTATGGCTCAAACGATTCTACTGCCCATCGTATATCGTGAGGTTTAAAGATATCGTGTGATAGTTTCCACTCATTTCTAGTCGCCCTCCTTGTGGCGATTGCTGGATCAGTTTTACCGAAGTCCACCCTTTCCGAACCGGGAAAGTGCACATTCAGAAGAAACTCGAGTCCCGTCTGCAGCTGAATGGACCTCATTGTATTAGAAGAATCCCGTTTGAGTAGCCTGTTAAGTCTGACCATCTCAGGGACACCTTCAATGTTCTCACAGAACCCCCTCTAGGCCTTCTTCTTTGATTGTTTTATTATAGATATTCAGTTTAGCCTTATAGGCTTCCAATTACCTATTTTTTTGTTTCGACTTGTTATATACAAGGTTCATTAGAAGTTCAATATTACCACGTAAATATATGCCAGGCTCCAAATTTGTCACAAAATCACCGCCTGACTGAATCATCAATATGTCACAAAGTCAACCCAAATAATAAAAATTATCGTTTTGGCACAATTTATTTATCGAAAATGTAAGAAAACAACGTAAATTAAGTTTTAAATACAAAGTATTGCGATGTATTCCATACCTAAGCAAAATCGATATGATGGCGCACGTAGGACAGATCTTTCTTACTTCTAAGTATCTTCCTTATCTTGCGCTTCGCGGAGGGTTACTTTTTTTTTCTAATTTCAGTTAAACCTATTTCTAATGATTCAGATGTACTTATAGTTTTTGTAGGGGCGACTCCCCGCTAGCCCCTTATACTTTCGTGACATTTCTAAGATATGCACCGAATAATTACATTAAAAAATCTCCCCCTATTAGTACCAGAAAGTGTCACAATCCCACCTCGATATTTGTTGACATTTCATTTCGTAGAGCATAAGTATTTTATTTTTAAGAAGAACAGATGGGTGAAGGCACTTACTGCTTCTTAATAGATCATACTATACCACTATCATATGCAAAAGTAGATAAAACAAACGGTTCAAGTTACACAAGACAAAGTATTGCAACTCTGATAAAATAAAAATTGCTTATCATATATAATACAACGAGTGGTTTTGTGATTATCGATAATCGCCGGCTTGACACGAGATATGTTGCCAAATATTAATTTCACGAGTCCGAAGGACGAGTGGAAGTAATATATTATGAGTTGTATAATCTACCTTAAAAAATATATGTGTTGTAAAAAAACTGCAGAACAACCGCTAGACATTATACGTGACACTGCTAGAACCGTTTACCGATACGTGTGCAAGAGATTGCTACAATAACATAATAAACAGAGATGTAAGAATGACTTTTTCAAAGGAGTGTGTGGTGCTGTCACAAAGTCGCCTGGGTGTCACAAAGTCACCTCGTCTTACGGTAGTCGATTATGTTCTCTTCAATGAAAACGTTATTAGACTTCTAGCGCTTCCGGTTATACCGGAATTATTTTTTTTTAATTTGATTCGGGCGTTTTGTAATTATTCGATTTTTTCTAAAAAAATTGCTCCAGCGGACATTTATTCAAAAAATCAGAAAACACTCGATTTTTCGGATATCAATTTAAAATTCATTAAATGCTTAAATAACATGTTGAAGTATATTTTTGCGCCGAGAATGGCTGCCTATATTGCGTGGTTACTTTACTATAGCACGTTAACTCTTCGACAATTTGAAGAACCATAATTTAACTTTTTTCAAGTAGCACCCCCATATTTTATTACTTAGTCGTCGTCAGCATCTAATTCTACATCTTTTATGTCTCACATGTCCCATACCTAAAATTGATAGTTTAGGAGATAATTAGATTTTTTGAAAAATTGTACACATAACTCATCGATACTTATCCAGTGCCATGGAAAATAAGTGTTCTCAAAGATTTATTGTCTAAGTCTAACGTCAAAATCACACTTCCTCGTTTGATGCTTGTGAGTTAATAATTATTCGTTAATTGCCTTTACATTATTGCTATAAAGAGTCAAAATGGGCAACAACAACGAAAACAATGTTTTTGCGAAATTGGTTGATTTTATCAGTTTACTGTGTCTGTTTCCACGACCGTAAGTTGCTATTACTGGTTGCTATGTGAAACAAAACGGTAAGTAATCTACTTACCGTTTACTGAACGGTTTATTGAAGAAAATAAAAAAATTTTTTTTGTAAAACATCTTTCTGTCTTGAAATTTTTTTTTGTAACTTTTTTCATTTGGGCATTTTGCAATGTACGATAAGCTCTCGTATTCTGTTCTCTACACCTGCTGTAGAGTTAAGAATTCACGAACCCCTACGATTGTTTTATTTTTTTTTAACCCCAATTTTTAATTTATTTATTTTTAATTTTATTACAAATAAAATTTCACATTACAATATATACAGGGTGTGGGATCTTCCTGGGATCGGCCGATTGCGACTTGGCTATTTATTTTATCGAAAAATGTTCTTAGTAAAAGGTGTCTAGAATGAAGTTCACTACAGCAAGAAAATATGTTCTTATATACAGGGTGTTCTGTTTTGTCTGTACGATAGATTACTTTGTTTTTTAAATGGAACACCCTATATATTATTATATTTCGATTCCTTGATGTAATATAAGGTAATTTTATTTAACATGCTCTACACTAAAACCCATCAGTTTTCGAGAAATTCTGTTTCGAAAGGAAGAAAATGAGTTTAGTCAGAGTACTTCAAAAATGAATCTAGCCTTTCCTAATAATTGTTTTAAAACAAATCGTGGGTATTATTATAATGATACTTCAAGCTTTATTTTCCATACTAAACATTCATATTATATTATATTGGGTGTTTTGTAATCGAACTCGAAACTAAATACCTTCAAATGTCTAAAACTTGTTTATTTCAAATGGAACACGCTGTATATTTTTATGCAACTATTGCAGATTTTTCCTCTTTTTCGATTCCGTATAACATTCCTTACACCTACAGTTTATACAAGTTCTAAGTAATAATTAAAACACCCTGTATACAGGATGTTTCATAATGTATGCGCAGGACTTCAGGATGTGATAGCTTGTGCAGAAATTAGAAAAAAAGTTTCTATCAACCTACCCTCTAAAATTCACCATTTTCGAGATACAGGGTGTTAAAACTTAATAAAGAAAATTGTTTTTTGCAAATATCTCCGGAACCGTTTATCGTAAAGAAAACAAATAATAAATTATACAGTCAACATAACCACACACACCGCACACACATTCAATAAGAACACAAATTCAATTTGTACAATTTTTTACACGAACGTTGAAATGTGCGAGATGCGTTACGTTTACGGTTTGGAGAATTTTAAAAAGGAAACTTTTGCAATTATGAAGTATGAAGTTAACGTTTGCTTTTCTTACTTGTTCTAACGTTTTAGTAAAATAAAATTTTTATTTCAAAAACTTTACCATGTTTTTCAACATAAAAGTTGATTTTTCTCGAAAACGGTCAACTTTAGAGTTCATGCCCAGCAGTACCTTTTTTGTGTAGAAAACATTAGCGGTTCAAATGGGGGTCTCAAAACCGTACTTTTTTCCAGTGGCGTAGAAGTTGTGGAGAAAAACAACCACTAGCCCTTCAAAATCTTCACCAATTTATTATAACTTAAAAAAAAAATTCTGGCACACAACTTAGCTTATTAGGAGTAGAAAATGCTTACAAAAGCTGTTTTCTTTACGATAAACGGTTCCGGAGATATTTGCAAAAAACGATTTTTTTAATTAAATTTCAACACTGTATCTCGAAAATGGTGCATTTTAGAGGGTAAGTTGATGGACACTTTTTTTTCACATTTTTGGACAAGCTATCACATCCTGAAGTCCTGCGCATATATTATGAAACACCCTGTATATACATACAGGTTGGTCCATTTAAAGTGTAACAGTGTAATATCTTCGAAACCATTAGTGCTATGAAGAAAAGACAAAAGTTTCACTATATGAAGGGGCTCATTCGATGGCGCTACTGTTGTCATTATAAAGAAAGACACAATGGTCATAGCAAGGTCAACTCTTCTTTTTCAAATAGCATATGGTATTTTTTTATCAAATTCTAAAAGAGCAATAAGTTGTGAACACAAAAATAGTAAACGACAT
Source organism: Holotrichia oblita (assembly GCA_023690525.1). Classification (NCBI taxonomy): domain Eukaryota; kingdom Metazoa; phylum Arthropoda; class Insecta; order Coleoptera; family Scarabaeidae; genus Holotrichia; species Holotrichia oblita. The sequence continues at coordinate 123,965,398 of CM043016.1, read as the reverse complement.
ATGACCTCAAATTAATATTAATCGAGATTTTTCGAAAAAATGACGACATAATAAAAGTCAGTGCAGCAATGTTCTTCCTTCGTTTGTTAAATGTAAAAGTAAATGTTAATAGTACCTACAAATTGTTTACATAAGGTAAACAGTTGAAGAAAGCAGCCGGCTATCGAATTAAATGTTCACATTGGCGGCCAGCAGCCATTTTTAAATGGAACACCCTGCCTGAGGAATTTTAAGACAACTTTATACAAGATAATATTCAGTTATTTTCCTTAGTTTGCAAGATATTTACATTTGATTGAAAATGTTGACATTTAGCTATCTTCAGAAGTATGCCATTATTTCGGTAACGGAAAAATGTAACATTATGAAATTAACATAACGTTAGAAGCATCTTCTGTGATGACAATAAATAGATGTAGACTTAAACACGTTATACAGAGTGTTCTACAAATCAGTGTCTTTTTGAACAATTGAATTGCGAAAATTTCCATTTTGTCAAATTGAAACACTATATTTTTACAGGTTCGTTGAAAGCGAAATTTTATTACCTATCAGTATGAATACAGCATGTATGTAGTTAAAATTAATGGTTTTAGAGATATTTCAAATTATTTCATATTTCTGTATGTTGCTATGTAGGTGCGCTCTTTAAAAAAAACTTTAAAGACCGAATATTAAATAAATATTGAACTTTCTTTACTATTTGTTTGCTGTGCTGACATTTTTGTAAATCTGCGTGCGTTTTAAATTGGTAGTTATATTTAAAATATATACCGGGTGTTTCTGGGTGGTGGCTTGCACCTATAATTTCTAAAATATTTGAGGTAGAGAAACGAAATTTGGGAAATATGTACGGGGCTTTAATTTACATTTCTTGACATAGTCGATACTTTCTTATCACTTCCGCTTTTACCGGAAATGACTTTGATTTTCGATTTTTAAATGGGACTACCTAAATCTTTTTCGATATTTTGATTCGGGATAACATTTTGAGTACAACTGCAGCAAAAGATATTTCTTGATATAAATTTTTTTTAATTTTTTTGCTTTTCACAAAAAATACTTAATAAACGTTCGTTCGCCATATTAATGTAGGGTATCAAAATGAAGGTACTTCAATGTTCTTTCGTGATGATTTAGTGAGCCACCCTGTTCCCATTTGGAAAAATTATATTAAAACATAAAAACTAAATTTCGGCCCTATAAATGCGCTTAAAAAACTGGGCACACCTACAGTAAAAATGAAAAAAATTGTTCGTATCCTGTTTATACAGTAACACCTGAGCATATTAAGAACTTCAAAGCACTCTCGATGAAAAAAAAGAAAATTGAAAAAAAAAAAATTTATATAAAAAAGTTACTTTTGCTGCAGTTGTATTCAAAATGTTATCCCGTGTGCCACACTCGGTATAAATAACTGCTTTAATACAAGATTGTACAAACACGTTATACATTCATGTAAAATAATATAAAATCTGTTTATTAATCTATCTATTTTGTGACCTTTATGTAGTTATCTTTCAATTTCTGAAATATTTCTACTTATAGGCCAATAAAACAACAATTAATTAAATACCAATTTATTATTATAAATTGGTATACCTATCGATTAATACCTATAAGTGGAAATATTTCAGGAATTGAAAAATCTGTTTATATAAACCAAATGCCAAAATATTACACTAAAACAAATCTATGCGTAATAGACAACATAACTAAACAATCTATGATTAATAGGCAACATAAAAAAAACACAGAGACAACAGTCTTATTAACAAGTTTCAAAATTCCGATTAAAACTTTTTTTGAAGTTAAAATGTTCATTTGTCGTTATTAAATATAATATAACGTTCTTAGAGAGTAAAGGCTCATTTATACATGCTAATCAACCCGGCCGAGTAAATTGCGTGCCCATTTACTAGTATGACATGTCGTGTTTGCACTTTTGAGGTATATGTATATACAACTGGAGTGAGTATTTCGCAGGGAAGGAGCAATATAGAGCGGCCATCTTGGTGGCGCCGGTGGCATACAAACCAATTTACCTGCTTTCACACATGTTGCATATACATTCAGGCGAAAAAAATGTAATTTAGAAACTACTATATCTGCTATTATTGATTCAATTCGTAGTAAGAGCTCTGGGTGGGATGGCTTAAATATTACTATGATCATATTAGCATATCCTCATATTTTGCCATTTATTGCGAATATTGTCAACACTTCTATCTGGTGTAATCAATTTCGATCCTCTTGGAAGCGCGCCCTTGTTCACCCAATTCCTAAGAATAGTAAACTTTCTGCGGTATCGGATTTGCGGCCAATTAGCCTCTTGCCTGTATTGTCGAAAATCTTTGAGAAGGTAATGGTGTGTCAACTTACGGAATACCTTAACAGGTACAATATTTTACCTGACGTGCAGAGTGGTTACAGATCGGGTTTCAGATGCGTTACTGTGCTTATAAAGATTGTTGATGATATGAACTGAAACGGACAAGAGTATCCTTACAGTCTTGTGCCTGTTGGACTATTTTAAGGCATTCGACACTATTAATCCATAAACTACTACCTGCTATTTTACATTACATTGGACTAAATAATGATACAGTTGCTTTATTGAGTAGTTATACGAATGATGCAAAGAAGAAGAAGACTGCAAATGGTGGCTCTGGACGGGGTTGGATCTGATTGGTTGCCATTATCGTCGGGAGTTGCTCAGGGTTCTGTAGTTGGACCGCTTATATATGCCATATACATTTCTCAGTTATTCAAGGTTCTAACTTATTATCGCTATCACTGCTATGCTGATGATACGCAGGTTTATTTTTCATTTCCTATTGCCGACGCTGCTGAGGCCTTTCATAAAATTAATACTGACTTGGAGAGTCTAGTGTCTTTCTCGCGAGATCATTCTCTATAGATCAACCCACTAAAAACGGAAGTAATTTTATTTTGGACCCCGTAAAAAATGTTTACAAATATTAGAATCTAAATTTATTTACAGAGAAAATAAAGCGCTATTATTATTATTATTAACGGGTCGATGGCCGCAGTGGTTAGGCGGCTGACTATCGTTGTGAGAGGACGATAGGCGCCGGAGTCCAATTCTCTGGAGGGACGGTGACATTTTTTCAGAGAGTTTAATCCCGGATCGACTTGCCATTCGCTGTTGGGAGCAAAGTGATTAACAGCGTGGCATCATAAAAGGCGATATGATGCTGTCACAAAGCCAATTGAACACAAAAACTACACCGCGAGAGTTGCAGTGATAGCTAAACAAGCGATACAGCTTACGGAGTCACTGCAACTAAGCACCCACCACATTAAAAAAAAAATTATTATTGTTATTTGCAAGACAGTGACAGATGACAGATAATAGCAAATAGCTCACCTCAATTTGCGTCTGTGGTGTCTGTTGTGACCTTGGTATTTACGTTACAACATAACACCACATAATAATTATTCATATAGATATACATCCGCATTTAATTTTACTTTATTGTATAATATGTTACCAGGGAGAAAGTTTTAAGTTTCCCGGAAAAAGCCCCACAAAGATGGCAGTTTTTCTTCACGTTTTCGCCGTGGTGGGGACTTAAAGATACCCTCTCCACTTGTATATATACATCAATGGTTTACACATAATAATTCGCTCGCATGCTGAAGTGCATGCGGCCGAGTTGACTAGCATGTGTAAATGAGCCTTAATGCTTTTTTTTCGTGAATTTATATTGTATCTATAATAGGTGTGACAGGAAAAAAATCGGAATAAGGTTTGAAATCACAACATATTTAGTTGATATCACGTATTAAAATGCAAATGCCAGCTAACAAACTTAAGTTTTCAAACTAATGTGATTATTAGAGGTAATATACTCCTGATAATAATTAATAATTATTGATATACATACATATTTGATACAAAGAAGATCGGAAGTTTAACCTAGTTCTGTAGGTAAATGATAAAGTTACACATATGATATTTCTGAATAGCCAAGATTTATTTACACATTAATTGACGACAGGAAAAAGATGAACGTTTTGAGTATTGGAATATTAAGAAGAGAAAAAAGTTACGTAATTTTTTCGTTGACAGCACGTTGCGATGTCGTACTTTCAATGCGTGTATTAGTGATGGGAAAGAAAGACTATCATTTATAACGAGAATAGGGCGTCTCTTTGTTACTACAGGTGAGTAGTTTTTCAATAAAAAATATTAAAAAACGCTTGCGTATGTAATATTACGTAACAGGCTAGCTTGATCCAATTTCGCAGATCAGACTGACTAGGCTGAATAAAGGAATTTGAAGGTTAGTTTATTGAAGGATATCAAGTAATAAGTCAGTATCCACATTTTAACAACAGCGCCATTTACCACCCGTGACTGGTACATATCAAGAAAATTAGCAGTAGGAGACCCAAGTAACATATGTATGTACAGATATGCTATAACTTTTTGAAAAATATTTTGTATAACAATTATATAAATATATAAAACCATTTTTTTTTCTTATCGCGGACGTTTCTGGCTCGCGAGTCAGAAACTGGCCCGTCCGAACCGCCCCTTTAGTAAGCAACCCCGGTACCGTCCTCCAGGACATCTCTTCGGGGAGTCTAGGCTCTCTTTTCCTTCCACTTGTACCCCCTACATCTCCCATCCCTCATTTCGCTTGAGGATTAGGAGTTCGGTGGGTTTACTTCACAGTGTCGCCTGCCTCGCTTTTTCTTCCCTTTCCTTGGACTTCATTACGTCCTTAATATACCGGTGGATAATTTTCCAGTTGCTTTCTAGTGTCACCATCGATCAGATTGTCCGGGGTGATGTGTACACCTATTTTGCACGTGTCTCATTTCTTGGTTGGCTCCATCTGGGACATTCGAAGATCGCGCCTCTGCGCGCTTTACCTTGAGCACTTCTGTCTTCTTATTAAGGAAAAGGACAGCGACATCGCACTTTAAGTCCTTGACCGACTCCACCTTTTCCTTGTCGGAAAATTTTCGCCTCTAGCGCGGTTGACACGTCGAGTTACCGTGACCTTCTGGCGCCCCGCACCTAGTTTTGCTCCTGAAGAAGCCACTTACATTAGTGGCGAAACGTCGAGTTTGAGTAAGTTGTATATATATTTTTTCTATTTTTCATTTTTATTTTTTATTTTATTTTGTATTGTATATATGTACTTTACTATGACGCGGTCAAAACCCGATAGCTCTCATAACACATCTTGTATGTCGTTTATACCATCTTTATTTACTTTTAATGGTATTATACACACCGTGGTAGTGTTTTACTCCTTTTCTTCGTTCCTTCTTCTAGTTGACGTGGTCAGGAAGTCTACCTGTCCCTCATTTTTCTTAACCATCTTTGAAACTGCTGGGTATCTCATTCAAAGTTTCTCGAGGGTTTTATTCATGTCCAACTCCCGGAGATCCATTATTATTGCAACATCACCTTCTGAGTTAAGCATTTTTTTAAGATATTAAAAACGTCAAAATCCAATATGGCTGCCATAAGAAAAACAAAAGTTGATTATTGTCACGCAAAATCTAGTAGACCTAGATTTTTTTTGAAATCATTTTTAAAATCCTCATGACTTGTTATCCCTAGCCTGCAACTTTTGTAAATTTATCTCTTTTAGGAAACAAAATATGGAAGATTTTCAAAAATGCATTTTTTCGGATTTTTCACCCTGTATCTGACAAATGAAACAAACTTTTCTCCCATTTAACCGACGTTGTATCTCCAACAGTTTCCAATATCCCCATGTACTTCATTTTAAACTGGACAGCCTGTATATGTTGTAGACGATGCCAAAACGTTGTTAATGATTTTAAATATATTTATCTCCTATAATTCAATTTTGATGGTTGTACTCTGTTCCAATCATTTCAACAAGTATTTTATATTACATTATGGAATTAACCATTTTACTTGCTTGATTAATATGATAGTATTCAATACATCTCCATTTAGAAAACCAATCATGTATTTTCTTGTGTTTACATAGACTCTGACAAATATTCTAGGTACCATCGCACGCAAAATTAACTGCACTAAATTAAATTGCGAATCCATGGATACAGCTTACTTAAAGTTCACTTTCACAATTCGGACCGTACAGATGCTGAAATTTTGTTTTACATTGTAATTTACATTAAAAGGTGCTAAATAGAAGAATACCTTATGTACCAGTGCTTTCACATATACCCTTGGTTAGTCGTTGGGTGGACTTAGTATTATTCTATAATATAACCCTGCCCCTAATATATTATACATATATTGTGAAAATTTCACACTATTTATAACAATCGCAAATCGAAAAATTAGTGCAGTTAACAGCGCCATCTATTGAGTAAACGTGGAACTACAATTAAAGTACGGTAACTAACTGATATCATTACAGTACTTATAGAGAATGCTATAGCAAAATTGTAGAATATTTAATTCAGCGTTTTACTGATCAATAATATACAGGGTGTTCCATTTTAATTAACGGATAAATAAGTTATAATGATTTAATTAGTCTCCGTACCTAAAATACTCAAATATGTCAATTTACTAAAGCAAGGGTGCTTAGCTCATTTGTTTTACATAGTTACTTCCCACTTATTTTGACGTCAGTCATTTTAGTTAGTTGTTCTTGCGTACACTGAGGGAAATAAATCGGCACCAGTACAATAATTAGGGTAAACAATCCAAGAATTTACTTTAAAACAACCAAAAATTATTGTATTTGTTACAAAACATATTGTAATCTCAGTATTTTTTTACAATTTCTATTTTGCGTGTAATAACATTGTTTTCGCTTCTATACAATACATTTTTCTCAGTATATGGTGTTATAATGGATTAGCATTGAGAATAGACTAAATCAAGTAATTATGAATTTATTTATTATACAAAGTGAATGTAATCAAATAGTAAAATAAACGTATCGAACGTTTAGTGAAAGATACTAACACTTACAACCAATGATCAGCAAAAATTGCTAAGAATTTTTAAGATATAAAAAGTTTTAGCAACCGATATATTCGTAGAACAATGGTGAAGAACAATAACAGTAAAAAATTTAGAATATCTAAAAATTGTCCTAGATACTACCAACAAACGGTGTTTGAATAATCAACATAAAATACATTTACATCAAAGGTCTAAATAATTAGAAATAACAAATTAGGTAAAATTAAAATAATAAAAAAGGTGCAGTAGAAAAATTATAAGAACACCAATAATAACATAAATAAATAAGTTATCTAAATGGCTCTATATGGCAACCGTTTCTATTGAGGCATTCTATATTCGGAGACATTGTTGCTCTTCTTATAGCATCTTTTGTTATATGCCTAAAGGATCCCTTATTCCAATAATTCAATGGGAAGAATTCACGAAAATACGATTGACAAAATGACAGACGTCAAAATAAGTGGCAAGTAAGTACGTAAAACAAATGAGCTAAGCACCCTTGCTTCAGTAAATTGACATATCTGAGTATTTTAGGTACGGAGACGAATTAAATCGTTATAACATATTCACCTTCCATTTTAGGTATAGTAACACCTAACGCGGATTAAAAGAGAATCTTTTGTAGAATCAGAATATCTAAGATAATATATACCTTTCCATTTAAGAAAATCTACTTCCCGCAGATTGAACTTATTTATAAGCAACTAAGTTTTTAAACACCCTGTATAATGTCACAGAGAAGAACTTCCAATATTGTGTAACTACACAATATCAGCTGTGCGTATGCAAAATTTCATTCGTCTCTCTCACTCCTACGTGACGTAATATCACTATAAAGTAAGATCGGTATCTATCACTTTTTTTCTTTAATTGCGAATAACTCAGAGTGAATGCTATTTAGATATAAGGATACATGACATATGTGTAAAATTTATGATAGAAGCTGAATTTGCAATTTATTTTATAGCATCCTATTTAAAAAATCAAAGTTGATGCCCACTTCCGGTTAACCGGAAGTGATATTTATTCAAAAATATGTTCACGTGATAGTTCATATTCAACCATATCCAACTGCAAGATTTTGTTTTAAAATTCCGTTCCGTTTATATAATACCTTTAATAGGCCATTCTCACCAATCACCCTGTATAAGTTAAGTAAGAAACCAATGCGAGTTTATATTGAATGCTGTCGATGGAACAATTAAAGTTCCGTTTAAGAGTAATATCCTAGTGATTATAGTATAAATTATAATAAAAAGTATGTTAGCTCACAGCACAATTACTTCAGTCTTGCTGTCTTCGACATGGTATTATTGTGCAATGGAACACAAGCACAAGAAGCCTTCTCCTGGAATAACCCCCAAATTCACTGTTCTTTGCATCGTACAATGTCGTTGCGTGTAGGTAAAGAATAATCATTCAATTGTTTAGTTTAACTCACACCCATATAACTTTGTGCAGGTGCATTTAATATATGGGAAACGTAACACTACGTAGTAACTGATCGACTTTGGTATTCTTCCTGGTGTAATGTTCTAGCAAACGGCTTCACATTAACTGATCGTCAATTTCACAGCTACAACCACTCCTCACAATGATGCTTGCTTATTGTTACAATATCTTTTAGGGCAATACACGTGCCAGGTATAACTTTGAAGCCTAAAATAGATAACAGAAAAAATTGTTTGGTCTCGAGTAATAAATAATTACAAAATACATTGCTGAATTAAACGTACGTATACAAGAGAGTCTTAAATTAACTAAATATTAAATTAATTAAAAAGAAACTTCGATGTTCTTAGCTTTCTCTACCCAGTCAAGTCACGTGAGAATTACAAGATGTCCGCGTACCAACTTTACATTAGTCACTCGTAATAATATAAATAAATGGTTATTTTCGCTTAAATAATTCAATTTATTTTAATTTATTATTATATTGTTAATAAATGTTTAATCACACTGAATAAAGCTTGTTTTATATATCTCAATAAATTGAAGTTAGAATTGAACTAAAAATTGACAGATTTAACGTTAATTTTATATTAACTCGACCAAGTCCTGGATGTTGAACTTAAAATTGATATTATGTCGGACATTCGGTAGTGCTCAGCGGGATTAAAAAAACCGTATTCTATATAATAAACATTTATGTCAGAGTCTATAACGTCTGTGCTACTATATCAAATATGATGGTATGATCTTGTTCATAAACATTCATAAACATATACTGTCGTGTGTGACGTCATGGTTTTGTCTTTTTCATTGTCGCGTTATGATATTGGTCTGACATAGAGCATACGTCGAATACAAACATCATCGATACACATCTAAGATTGACTTGCAACCAACATGAAACCTATATTCGAATGACAATATCACAGTGATACCCGCCTTTAATATCGTTTGAATATCTGTTTCCGTTATACATTTATAAATACAGAGTCGGCGACAGATATTCTACCTATCTTCCAGCGATATTATCGTTGTCGGCATGATATATACCCGACGTCGCATATTGATGTTTACACATCACATATTTATATTTACCCGATCTTGGTAGGGATACGTCGGGGTGATGTTTAGCCAACGTTCGGTGCTACTAGGGTACACATGATTGAGTTTACTATTACTATCTGGGTCATTTTAACGAGTATACCATACTTTGTGTCTAAATGAGAACATAAGGTTATCGCTAACAAAGACATAGTAATTCTTTCTGCTAATAAAAGACACAAATCACAGTATGGTAAGAAGATACAGGGTGTTACGAAAAAAATAGGTAAATCCATTAACCATTTTTTGGTCTAAAATAGTGGGTGGTAGTTTCTTTATATCACTTTCTGTTTGAATAGTTTTGTTTTCAATGTACAAGATGTCAAAGTTGGCTTTTAAGAAGTATATCCATTGATATCTCCAGTGTCTTTTGAGATACCTTTTCCAAATCGGTGCAGATATTACTCTTATTTAAGCACACTTTCTGCGTGATTTCTAACAAAATAACTCAAAGAGCCAATAGAGACAATAGGGAGTGCGACATTCTTCGACTCCCCATTTTTGTCTGGCGAACAGCTATGGACTTAGCATCCACTTTTTTTTATAAACTAATAAGTTATCAAACTTTTGTCTTATTAAATTTTGGTTTGATGCTTTCATTACGAGGTATTTTTACTTATTTAGCTCGATTGAGATTTCTTAAGAATTTCATTTATTTTATTTTTACCTAGATACTATCTATGGTTTAACACATACCTCAAGTATTAACAAATATATGTTTTTTTACTTCACTTTAATAGCCTGTATATTAAAAAAATAGAAAGTCATATAGCGAAAGTTCCATTATCTTACCTCAAAGAATGGTTACTACTTTTTGTAACACCCTAGATATTTGTCGCGTAAGTCCACTTAATCATCTGAACATCAAATCACTTTTTTCGTAAAACTTCCTAAAACATTAAAGAAAGTCAATAATGTTACCTTATTAACTGGAATCGCCCATCAGTCTCTCTTAGACGTTGGTCAAGTCGCTGAAATGTTTTCTGATTTGGAATATTGCGATTAAGATATCTTTCTTCATACAACCTTCTTGCTTCCAAAGCATTGCAAGATGCAAGACCGTACATAAGATGGATATCTGCATACTCACTAAATGTGTATCCCATTAACAAATTTAATTTACCAAGATATTCAAAATTCAATAAATTAATACCAAAGTAAAGGATCAACGTGTTATCAATATGAAAGATTACAAGATTTAAAACTTACACGTCAATGCAGATATTTATTAATTCGTAAGTACCATAGTAACGTTTGTAAAAACAATGCGTTTTTTAGTACTGAAAACAGTTTTATTTCGGACTTTTGTATCACACTTTGTCGCAGACAAAAAAATTAGAAATCATGGTTCTTTTTAATAGAACTAAAACATTAATTCTTTTTTTTTTCTCGAAAACTGTTCATTTTATCGACAATGAACGTTTTCTTTAACTTAATGTTCAAGGTATCCAAATTTGTTTGGGCTGTTCAAAATGTAAGCATGAAAATGTACAACCTAGACCGCCCCTGCTAAACTAAACAAGCCAATTTAAATTTAAGAGTATTTTAAGAGTTCCTTACTCTGTTTATCATATTAAATTTTCATGAAATTATAATAAGTAGTTTAAAAGTTATTCAAGAAAAATTGATTTTCACTGGCGTCCTTTAGGAAGCCGTATCTCCGTAGGGAGGGCCGCTAGGAAAAAAATTATGGGAACTTGTCATCTTATTCTTTAATGTTCTATCTGAATCCGAGAGATTTCCCACATTTTCCCGGACACATTGTATACATTTTTATTGTTATTGGTAAAGAGAATTGTAACAGATTGCTAGATGTTTTGTTTCGCAAGATTACTATTACCTATGGCTTTTTCTATGTACTTTTAGTGGATGTAAAATCTTTTTTAGTATGCATGCATTATAAACCAGTCAAAACACACCCATAAGCGTGCATAATCGGGTCTTTATCGCACGGCGTGCGTATAAAGATTGCTTGGTAACAGCCAATCCCAAGCGTTTAATAGTCCAGTGAAATGTCAGGAAATGTCAAATGACATATAGGTACATGTCACTCGATAATATGTATTGGAATTATTGATTTGATTTCTTCTAATTAAAATTATTGTTGCATTTATACTAAAAAATATCGTATGACACAGTGCATAATTAGCTTTTAAAGCACTCGTAACGTTCGTAGCTTTAAACTCGTTACTCGTGCTTTAAAAGCTTGATTATGCACTAGTGTCATAATATACTATTATGGTCTTGTTACTGCATCATCTCGCTGTAAGTAGTGTAATGGCGTTAATTGTGTTCCAACAGCGAATGGCAGTGCGGGGCTATACCTGATCAGAGACGAGTACAATAAGTCGTTTCCGACCAGGCTTGAATATTTGCCTGGCTGACATCTAGAATTTGTCGATCTTTGCACTGCAGCTATTTTTTTGATAGATATTGGGATGGATTACAAAAGCTTATTGTTTATAGTCTATATCTATATACATTTTTTCTATAATTTTACATATTTTTTAGTTTATAGCGATTTATTCTACTATTTATCCGTTACTTGCTAGTCCGTACTTTACTTCTTTAAGATACAGTTGAATATTAAAAAAATAAAACCCAACTTCACTTAAACGTACTCTTTAATTGTATGGCCATTTCGTTACTTACATCGTAAAATCTCCAGCATGACTTACGTAGTAAGTAACGAAATGGCCATACAATTAAAGAGTACATTTTAGTGAAGTTGGGTTTTACTTTTTAATATCCAACAGTATGTTAGATATTTCACTAGCTCAACAATCTATATATATGTACTTGTTTAAGCTCTTGTAAAAAAATGGAAAAAGATTATGACTAACGCAATACCTTTTTCTTTTATATTTTTCATATCCTTTCATACTAGGCAACTAAAAAGAATTAGTAATAGAATTCTCATTCTCACTTGGACTTGTATTGTGATTGTATTCTGTTTTTGTTCTTTAAATGTGGATTCAGAAATTTTAATTCATATTTCATAAAGAATCATCAGTGAGTCGTCTGTATTTTATAGGTAGTTTTCTATTCATGCTACTATGTATATTGTATCAATGATCTTTTACTGCTATCTTCTTTCTTACAACTTATCGGTCGTGAGAAATTTGTTTTTGTGGTTGCTGAGAATCAATTTATAATTTTTATTTCTTTTTTTATTCTTATATTTCTACGAAAATGTATACGTTTTTATTTTAAACTGGAGTTAAGCCTTCGAATTTATATAGATATTCAAATTTTACAGTACATCATCGCTGTAATACGATAAATTATTTCTTGAACAGTATGTTACTGGTGATTCAATTTCTAATTTACAAAAAGTATTTCTTGCTATTGTATTAAGCCAAGGAAAAATAATGGCTTTACTTAAACGTACATATCTAAAACTGATTTAAGTTTTATTGAGGTCGTTAATATTTTAATAGCGCTTCTGTGAATTGATTTCTGAAGTATGTTACTCTCTCTATTACAGTTATGTATCAGGAACTACAACATTGCCATTAATTATATACGGCCCTGATGGTTGTGGGAAAACTACTTTGATGGCTAGAGTGGCCCAATGTTTACAACAATGGTTACCAGAGGCCTTCGTAATATTACGATTTGCAGGAATTAGTGCACACTCAAGCACAATAGAGCAGTTGCTCAATTCCATTACTAATCAGTGTTCACTCTTGACATATGGACATAAATCACACTGTTCACACGTAAGTTTAAATGAATCGTTTACAAGTTTGCATTTTGATAGTAAGTTACTAAAACACATCTATAATCACTTCCATTATTTATCGCTTCTTTTAACATACAGAATAGAAGCTACAAAATTGTAGCTAGAGCATTCCATAGGTCCAGGTTGCAGGTTATAACCAGTCTGAGCAATGGGTGGGCTTATGCTTGTATTAGTTGCATTTGGGCTAGGCCGGACCTCAAATTTTATTTTTTAATGTAAACTATACAGTGTGGGGCACCACATATTCGCCTCGGTTGATATACAAAAAACGATAGCACATATTTAAAATCTTTTCGTTGGAGCATATGTAAGTCCAATGGGAGCACGTTTTAAAATTATTTTGAGAAATACAGGGTTTCCCAAAAGAAAGTTACACATTAAAGTTATCAAAATTTAAATGGAACACAATGTATATTATTGCATATTTCGAGGACGAAGACTAAATAAAGGCAAGATACTGTTATATTCCCTATAGCTACGTTCAACAGTGTCTGGGATATTTAACAATTTTTGAAAATGTAAATCAATACTTAGAACGAGCACCTGCTGCACGTATTTAAGTTATATGTTTTAAGGTGTATTGTTTCATTAGCAAAACCTATCCCAACCCTAATGCTAAAATAAAGATGCTTTCTAAAAATTATACAGAGTGGTTAAAATCTTACCTCTAACTGTAGGTACCATTAATGCTCAATAACACGCTTATATTACATGAAACACTCTGTATCTAACATCGTAATTCGATTTTAATTTTATTTCTCTTTTAAATGTTATTAAGGTTCCCTATATCTATCTCTTATCAGTTCTTGGTAAAAGTCACTGTAGTATTTTAATTGGTGACTATGTACTAAAACTTTGGTTAAAGCAAGATAGCTTCAAAAATTGTTAAACATCTCAGAAACTATTAAACTTAGATATAAGGAATATAACAGTAACTGCGTCATCAAAATATGCAATAATGAAAAACAAAACCTTAAATTCGAAAAGTCAGTACGAAGCAGTGGCTACATGGACTTCGTTTTGAAAATATTTTCGTTATACAGAACAGATCCAAGCGGTAGGCGACGAACCAAACTTATGTTTTTTTTTAACGGAACACTCGGTATTAAAATATTACAATCGATTCCGCTAGTTAATACAAACAATTTGGTATAACATTCGTTGGGTCTGAGACCCGTAGTTACGAAGAGAAAAGCGATTAAAGTTGAAAAAACCGCTCCAATGTTATCTATTTTTTATAAGAACCGGACATAAATACTGAAAAACTAAGTGTATCACTAAATGTGTTAATTTGAGGAGTAAAATAAGGGCCTATATTCAACTTGAACTTCGCCATTATACAGGATGATCAAGTTTTGTAAATCCACTTCGGACTTAGTTTTTTCAAATGGAACAAGCCTGTATATTATTTTCCTATGTTAAAGAGAACTTCATCAGCTTTCTAAAAATACCATACAGTTTATAAGCAAATTTACCACAAATGCTATATTTTGAGATTTGTTACATTTAAAGATTTAAAGTCATCATGCAACGATGCATGTATGTAATTAGTAATAAGCAAACCGTAAAAAATATTTAATATGCAACAAATATAAGAATTTTATACCGATTTAATGACAAGGAAAAACATTTGTAATCCAAAATTGTTAAGTGTCACGTATTCCATAATGCTCCATGTAAACGAAGACACATTTAGAGCTAATCGGTAAATTATAATTTAATTTTTTATGAAGTACGTGCTACAATATTGTCAAAACTGCGCTTGTTTGAACAAATTTTTCGTAAATGCAATTTTCTAGTAGTATTTTAGTAAAATCGCTGTAAAACTTAACAAGTGAATGGCAACTGTCATTACTGTCAAAACGTTAACTTCAACAAACAACGTAGTCCATGTAGCCCTCAATCAAATCCTAAAAAGGTTTTTCGAAATTCCGCACCGTTTAATTATAATCGTCAACCCCATCTTGGTCGCACCATCCTGTATTGCAAAACATGTTGATCGTTTCTTTCTGAGTCGATCGTTTCTAGCCGATGCCCCATCTCGCTGAGTTAAAGGCGTTTCTGATTTCGAATATATCAGTATTGTCAGAATCGCCGAGTAATGGTTTTCCAGATGAGTAGATTCGAAGGTCTCCACTACATGCCCGATGACGCCAACCTTAGAGTGCCCTTGCCTCTATCAGCGGTTTCTATTGGATAAACTGTGAGCGTCGTCAATATTGCTCTCCAGTCGCTCCTTTAGTAGTCTTCCAAAAAGCTTATTTAGAATTGGACTCAAACATATGCGTACCACGGTGTTGAGAACAGCCACAGAAACTCCGACTGGCCCAGATGCCTTCTTGTTTCACGGAGGTTCACCGCTCACAATAATCCATTTGTGCTAAATGATGATATGTCATTCAAGACCCCATCCTCCATTTCTATCGTCCGTCCAAAATTAATAGTAGAGAGCATACCAAATATGTTTTGCATCCGATCCCGTTCAAGGACGGCTCTCGCTGTTTTTGCCTCAAGTTTGCATTTGAAGCATGTGTACTCCAAATTCCAGGGATCTTATTTACATTCTCGCTCAGCTGTATTCTTCTTGGTAGTCCTACAATCTTCGGATTTTAGTTCCGCCGCGTTCGAATCTTATCTTACTCTTGTTACCCTCCGTCTAAGCTATAGAGTCACAATCTCAGCTTTTCGCTAATATGTGACTTTTTATTATCGCGGGGTTTTCTTCACCGTGACATAGACGTGACCCTGGCCCGACGTATCAGTCATAACCGCGTCCGTGACTAGCTCAGACCGGGGAATTTCGTGACGTGTTCTTTTCCTGGATTATTGCGAGAAACGGTGCAGTTTTAGTCAAGTTTTAGCGGAGTTTAAAATTACTACATGTCGTGATGCTGCGTTGCTGTTGCGGTCTCCTGGTTGTTCTTAGCCAAATTACATCGAATTAATTACGACTGACAACTCATGCTTCAACTGAATTCATTGCGTATTTCAGTCTTTATTATTTTCCATGTACAAGTTCGGTGTCTACTATATTGTTTTGTAAACCTACGTTTTGTATGTGAACTGTACGAAATTTTGCAATACCAAACTCCATTTTTTACTTATAAACCAATATATCTTTTACAAGCCCCTGTAACATATAATGCATATATAATACATATATGTATGTATCTATCAATCAATCTGGCTACGCTTTACGCGAGACAGATTCAGTCAGAAAATAGCACCCGCACTGAAGGTAGCGATACACACAGTTCCATGGTCTAAAAGAGTTGGACAAAGCCGTAAATTCTCTGCCGGGTCACAAGATGAAGAACAAAGTAAAAGCCGTTCAGGTAATGGATGACCATACATCCGAGAACTTATGGCAAAAGAATCGAACAGGTAAGATTATATACCACGCGAAGTTATGTTGTTTGGTTGTGGCACAGACAGCTGTGTATGCTAAGCACAGCCGACAATCTACATATAAGAGAAGCTGTTCTAAACGCGACTGAAGAACATCACCAACTACGTGGCAGGCTTGTCCAATAGGTAGCTTGGTTTTAGGAAAGAGACACCGTGGCGCAGGTAGTGAAGAACTTCGAAGTTGCTGCTGATTTCCTCACTAAAAAATCTAATGTTATCGTTTCCGATATTTATACAAAACGAGTTTAGAAGTCATAAGCGTCTGCGAACGCAACGCCATATTTTTGAAATATTATAACTGTAAAATGACGGTTGTTTGTCAGTGTAGGTAATCGTAAAAATGGTTTGTTATGTCGCACGTGTTCATTTAGTCTAACACTAATTCATAATCAGGAAGTGGTATTGCCTGGTCAAGATAGTCTCTGAAGATTTATCCTTGTAATTTTAAGTTTGGATTTCAAATATCCTAAGGCTGCATGTAAAGCTAAGAAACTGCTGCGCTTTCATATACTTATAATTTGATAATTTCAGTTTTGCACTGGTCTTTTTTCGGTATGCTATAACGTGTTTATTCTTTTTATCTTACGTATGTACAGAACTCAGTTATGAGAATCCTATTACATTTCGTACCTGTTTCAAAAAAACATATCAATATAAGAAATTAGTAAAATATGTGGAAGCATGCTTGAAAATGCAAAACAGCGTACGATGATAGTTTTAAACCTTAAAGGACAGCACTAGTTGTGCCTATCGCTGACTTTTGTTTCATACATTGTCCTGCATAATCTCAGGTACACCGAAGATAATTAACTACATTTACTATAGAATACTTTTTTCAGGATATAAAAGTATATGAAAAAGTACTGTTGGATATTTTATCGGTAGGAGGAGTTCAACGACCGATTATAATTTTATTGGATGGTATAGATCAAATTGAATCAATAAATACATCATCAATAGATTGGTTGCCAGTCCATCTTCCTGAAAATATTAAAGTAATATTGTCGGTAACCTCGCTCAATCAGTTGCATGACAGTATTATGAATAGACTCGATAGTGAATCATTTGTAAAAATGCCATCACTTGGCGAACATGAAGCAAAAGGAATACTTTTATCTAGCGTGATGCAGTATAATCACAGCGTCAATTCTAAGGTCCAAGACTGTGTTCTTAAATCAGTGCAGGAATGCACGTTACCTCTGTACTGTAAGGTAAGTTGAAAAAGTAGTATGAATGTCGATGCTAAAAAGAAGTTAAAGATGGTTCTTGAAAATAAGTAGCTAAAATCGAAACTAAAGAGATTCAAGCATTTGTATGTTTAATGCTTAGAGTAAAAATTTTTGAAATAAATTTAAAAACGGTAGTATTTTGTTTGTGTTGTAGTCACGTACAGTACGCAAACATATATGGATCCAAGTAAATAATAAAAATTGGCCTATTTAAGTATTTTTTCAAACGTCAATAAATACTTTCATATAATTTTATAAAAAATTCGGATATCTAATAACAAATATCGTTTTTCCTTCATCAGATCGTATATAATGGTGTAACAATTCTTCTGATCAAGGAAAAATATCAGTAAATTCTAAACGCTAGAGGCAGCAATTGTTTGTTCTTTAATTTTCTACAAACCCAAATTCAGTAATTTATCACTACCGTATTTTTGGATTCAATTACATTTTCAGTAACTTGCTGAAGATCTCCGAAATTGTTTTAGATAGATATAACTACATAATATATGGAGGGTCCGCCATCCGTCTGGGATTGTCATATTACGGCTTTAATATTGCAAAATTCGAAAAGTTATGTAATGTAGGTGGTAGCGGACTAGTAGGAGCACAAAATAAAAGGAGGGTGTTCCGGAAACGAGTGTGTTGTCAAAGTAGTATTTTTTTAATGGAACACCCGGTATATTGTGTGATTTTTGAATTGCTCAATTAAAAATATTGGGATTTGATATGGGATTGTATTGACCTAAAGCTTACGGTTTGGGAGTTATGGACGCATCCATTGGAAAAAATGCTATAATCTAGCAGGATGTGGATTGGTTAGTATAGTGTTTAGTATAGTGTTAAGAAATATCGTGCTTATCGTGAAGTTTTCCACGTTAGTATACTTTTATTCCGAGGTATTAATTTTAAGCTTCATCGATCGGTTATACAGTGTGTTCACCATTCGCGAATACTAACTTTTCTCAATTTTTTCAAATGGAACACCCTGTATATTATTACCAATTGTGAATAAGGGCACTTCTAGCTTTCATTTGATATAAGGGTATGGCTGTCTAACTCCAATAGTTTTCAAGAAACATCGAATTAAGATTTGAAATTTAACATTTTTAATAACATTTTGCAGAAATTATTTTACATCTACTCGTACATTGATATTGCACTACGAAAATGAACACAAAGTTTTTAGTGGCCTTAACGCAACAATTTTTCTTTGTTATCCAAATGCCTAGAAGGAAGCCTGTGGCCACAGTTGCTCGCTGTCTTTAACAACAAAAATACACATACGAATAAATATGTATTGTATAAAAACTCAAGTAGGCATGGCTAATTCAAATAAAATTGAACAAAAGAGTTTGACTTTTTCCTTGTGCGCAGTTAGTGTGTCATTGCTGTCATAATATTGTGATTAAAGGTGAATGTTTTCCGTTCCGGAAATGATAAATATGGTATACATTTTGGGAGAATGTTTTGGTAACTGTTTATTAGCAAGTAGGTTGTACGCGCAATGTTATCCGAATTTACATAAACCTAAGCCAACGGCATTGGAAAACTAAAAGAAAGGTTCGATGGTACAGGTAGCCTTGCGTATCCTAAAGAGGTATTTACGCATCCTCCAATTTCTAATAAAGATAATAAATTATCTGTGCTGTTATCCGCAGAAGAAAATCCTCATGCGAGTGTGAGTAATATCAGTTTAGACATGGGAATTAGTGAAACATCAGTTCGAAGAATGCTGGAAAAATACAATTTTCATCCTTTCATATGGAACTTCATCGGCAGTTAGATGAAGACGACTTCGAGCATAGACTAGGATTTTGCCAAGAAATGAGACAAATGCTCCAAATCCACCCAGAAATGTTAGACTGTATTCTGTTTAGTGATGAGGCGTCATTTCGACACAATGGTTCGCTTAACAGGCACAATATGCATTATTATGCCACCGAAAATCCCCATTGGGTTTGATACATTGATCATCAACATGTGTGGTAATTAAATGTTTGGGTAGGCATATTAGGATCACATGTTATAGGACCGTATGTTTTCAATGGTAAATTGACTGGCGAAAGATACTTGGAATTTTTAAGAAATGAACTTCCACTGCTTTTGGACGATGTTGATTTAGCAATTAGGCAACAGATATACCTACAGCAGGACGGTGACCCAGCACATTATCATCAAGCAGTAAGGAATTATTTGCAAGAGTGGCTTCCTGAAAGATGAATAGGGCGAGGAGGTCCTATCCCCTGGCCTGCTAGGTCTCCTGATCTAACTCCGGTAGACCTTTTTTCTGTGGGGACACATAAAACAACAGGTTTAGGGGAAACCCGAGCGAAGTGAATACCTTAACCTGTTTTTGATTATTATTGTTTAGTCATTACTAGAGAAATTGAACAAAATATTTATAATCAGTCTTTATTTAATAAACTTTCAGAATAGTATAACATTTGCCATTAATATTAATTAAATTATTAGTTATAAGCCAAGTTTACAACAGTGGTTTACTATCCACTTTGCCCGGGACTCTGGCTAAAGTGGATATGGTACCAGGGCAAAGCGAATAACAATATTATTTGACATGAAATTAAACTTACAAACAAAATAAACATTGAAAATTAAACGAACATATTTGAATTAATATTTTTCTGTTACACGCCTAATGACTGCAGTTATCACAAATAAAATTATCACTACCCTCGAAGGCTGAACACTCTTCATGACACCACTGAGTACAAATACGGCATTGTATCCAGTTTTCCGTTGACTGATCATTTTCTTCGATATACATTTCACCACAGAAAATGCACCTGATATCATTAAATTTCTTTATTTTCCTTTTTTCTGCTTTTTCAAATTTCTGTCTCTGCTCTTCCTTCATTGGAGTACTTGCCAGTATTGTAGATCTTTGTAACTTCCGCTTACGTGTTGTTGGTTTAGCAGGCTGAGGAATAGGTTTTAAAACTGAAGGACTATAGTAGGTTTTAGAACACCCAGGTTTGGATGAAGCGGCGGAAATATCACTGCCTTGAATTTCAGATCCCATAAGAATGCAAGGGCGGTCTTCAACGGTGAAATCGTCTTTAGATCTTAAAATTGAAGGACTTCCAGGTTTGGATAAAGCGACGGGAACATCTTTTAACTTGAGTTTCTTCTATAGTTCCAGATTCCGTAGAAGTGCAAGGACGGTATTTAATGATAACGTCGTTTGGAAATTGAGGCCAACCTAGAACTTCATCCGATGACGAAACAAGTAAAGAATTAATGAGTTCTAAAATCTCTGAATTTTCTTCGTGAATAGGGTTTATGACTGAATCAGATTGTTGAGTGGCAGTTGCTAATGAAGGTGGTGTGGGTTGATCGTGAGATTCAATTGAGGGTGACACTGGAATAACGGACTCAGGTAAATCCATTCTTTGCAGTGTGGACAAAGTTTCAGTCTGGGTGTTCAAATTTGATGTGCCTGCAAGTACCTCGGCCGGTGCAAAATGCTCATCACCAAAAGCGT
Organism: Holotrichia oblita; assembly: GCA_023690525.1. Taxonomy (NCBI): domain Eukaryota; kingdom Metazoa; phylum Arthropoda; class Insecta; order Coleoptera; family Scarabaeidae; genus Holotrichia; species Holotrichia oblita. Next base: position 123,943,997 of record CM043016.1, on the reverse strand, counting down.
GTTTGTTAACAGGCCAAATTCCAGGTCGTTCAAATCCATGCACTGCATTGATACCCACGACAGCTTTGAGAAAAGCTGATGCAAGTAATCTAGATACGTCGTACTGGTTAATGATGCGGCCGGGCTGAGATTTTTGAAAATGTTGACTTCCCTTTCAAAATGCGTTTTCAGGGGGCAGTATATAGCAACATTCATAGGTTGCATTTTGTGAGTAGTATGCGGTGCTAAGGATAATTACAATCACAACGTTATTCTTGGTAGCGTACTCAAGTGCAGGATAGTATTTGTGGCTTTCATGGTTGTCTAATAGTAATAGGACCTTTTTGTCCGCTGTTGGCCTCACTTGTTCTACGAAGAAATGCATCCAGTTCAAGAAGACTTCACCTGACGTCCAACCATTAGGAGTACACGTTCCTTAAATCCCTGGTGGACTTCCATCAAGAAGTCTTGGTTGCATCTTCTTTCGTGCAAAAATGAGAAAAGGTGGAAGAAAACTACCAGCTGTATTACAACAACCGATGATGGTGATCAATTCTGCACTTGCAATTATGCCTACTTGCTTTTTCTCTTTTATGGAGAGAACCTTTGGAGGCTTATTTGAAGTCGTAGATATTCCAGTTGCGTCTATATTGTATAGTCTGGGGGCTTCAATCTTACTATTTTCAATGGCCGATTCAAGATTTTCATAAAAATGGTTTACTTCGCCTCAATCGCCTCAATCCTCTCGCTCTTGCCACAGATGTTGATTCTGGAGTTCTTAGCGCCAAATTGGTATGACGTGATAAGAAACTTCGCAGCAACTCTCATGGTATTTCAAATAGTTTCGTTGTGCATACTGAAATGCTAGACTCATAAATTCATCCCGAGTAAGGCCGAAAAAAACTGCATCCATATCTTTTTGGTAAGTCACCATGTCAATTTCTTGATCCTCTGTGAATATAGGACGGAATCGACCGAGCTGTGGAGAAGCAATTCCACTTTTGACATGTCTATATAAGGTAGCATATGCAAGTCCGTATTTTTTGGCTGTTCCTTTGATAGATTCGCCTGCCCTACATAAATTTATTGCAGTTCGCATGACATCTTCACTCCAAGTACCTTGCGCTGTCTTTTTTATATCTGTTAACCATCTGCAACAACAAAAAAACAAATAGTAAAATACATAATTCCATACAATTATATCTCGTAATGACCGGGCAAAGTGAATACTGTATCCACTTCGCCAAATCCGCTTTGCTCGTCGAGTACGTTTTGGAGGTTATCCCAGATTATACAAATAACAATAGTTAGGTATAAACGAGACACTTACCTCTGTAAATTAATATTTTTCGCACAAAAACACACTTTGTCCACTCACTGACGCTGCGCAACGCAAACACGTGTCGGAGTACCTCCTGCGCACTAAGGGGTAACAGGCGACTACTGCTATGATATCGCGTCTGCCGGCTAACGAACAACTTGGAAGTGGTAGGCACTATTCGCTTTGCCCGGGTTTTTACTCAGTAGCGCCAACAACAGCCGGAAATAAGCAAATTACAATTTCTCAAGCATTTAGAAATATTTCCCCTGAAATTTTGGAACATGCTAGGATATCGTTTATTCAAAGACTTGACATTTGCATAACCAATGATGGCCGAGTTTTTGAACATTTGTTGTAAATTTCCATTCTTGATACTACTTTGTGCTCATTTTCGTAGTGCAATATCGATGTACGAGTAGATGTAAAATAATTTCTACAAAATGTTATTAAAAATGTTAAATTTCAAACCTTAATTCGATGTTTCTTGAAAACTATTTGAGTTAGACAGCCATACGCTTATATCAAATGAAAGCTAGAAGTGCCCTTATTAACAATTGGTAATAATATACAGGGTGTTCCGTTTGAAAAAATTGAGAAAAACTAGTATTCGCGATGAGCAGATCGATTAAGCTTAAAATTAATACTTCGGAATAAAAGTATATTAACGTGAAAAACTTCATGATAAGCATCATATTTCTAAACACTATACTAACCAATCCACATCCTGCTATAATTACCAATTATTTTATTTTGTGCTCCTACTAGTCCGCTACCACCTACATTACATAACTTTTCGAATTTTGCAATATTAAAGCCGTAATATGACAATCCCAGACGGATGGCGGACCCGTCTAAGTCGACCAGAATGGCGTGGCAGTGATGATGCGTTCTAACTTAGGCGCAGTCGCCACGAGATTCTGGTCGATCTATATACAGGGTGCCCCAGCTGACGCGGTTTCTTTGATCATTTGTTTATTTTACAATGTAGAGAAAAGAGTTTCAAATAAACGTTGTCAGGATTTAAACGACGCATAACCTGAAAATATTCTCAAGTTACAAGGTGTCCCAATAATAGGAAAAGCGCACGTAACTTTATTATTTTAAATGGATCACCCTATATATTATATGTTTTTCTATGTGGTATTCTAAGTAACTTTTATTAGGACCTTCCTTCACCTATGTGCTTTTGTTTTGGATAAAATAAATATTTTATCAAAAATTTTGCAATGCAGCGCACTCGTTAATGAGCTCTAGGATCCAAACTAAAAAAGGTAGAAAATGTTGGTTTGCGCAAATTGATACGTCTTGAATTGGTTTTCTATCTGCAATATTAACATGTAGGGATCCGTTTGTTGACATACAGTTACTGGCGCCGCCATTTGGAAACATTTAAATGCCAATAACTCTGTTTTTTTAATAGGACAGCCTATATCTGTTTATATAGTTGGATGTAGAATTAAATTCTCTTTCTTTTTATATAAGAATGTCCCCATTTATCTTCAACCCTTTTAGAGAAAAATGTATATTTCTTCTGCTACTGTCGAAAAAACCCACTTCAAGTAGGCTACGTAACAATAATATTATGGCAGACATATTTAATAACCATTTGTACCATTTAAAATTATATACAAGTAGTAAGCTCAATTTAAATTTCTATTGTAAACAATTTGAACAGAACAGGATCTTTCAACAAATAACAACATAAAAAACGCAACAAAAAGAGTTTTAAAGAGACATAAGGAAATGCGTGAACTAGGAAATGCACATTATAAATGTAGTGTTATTAAATTCATTAATTTAATTATCGAAATGTCTTCTGTTTTGGTCGAAACAATTACGAGCACGTTTTTTAAATGATTGTTCAACATTTCTCAGGATGATTGGGCTGATTTCTTGAAATGTCAAGATAATTCTGACACATATCTTCTCAACTGAATTTTGCCACAAAATAGAAAGTAATTAAATTTTTTTATAAAAGGATTGTGAACAAATGTTATCATCCTTAGAAATTGCATTGTACTTAAATCAAATTTAAATTAAGCTTATAACTTGTGTATATTTACATATTTTATAGGATGTTAAACACGCAATGATTTTCAGACAAAATTGACCATAATTTTTGAAATACTTGGTATAACTCAATGAAACCTTATATCGAAGGAATGAGAAAGATATGTTTAATCTAAATTTGAAATAATATATAGTATGTCCCATTTAAGAAAATGTATGTTTGGTTCACACTTGCATAGTATGTCCCATTTAAGAAAATGTATGTTTGGTTCACACTTGCAATATAAAACACACTGTATATACGAAATTAATTTTAAAATATGTAGCTTAAGACTTACTATAATTTTTGTACATAACGTTTTGTGATATCTTTAATATTAATGGATATATTGAGCTGTGACCCACTAATGCCTCTGTATATGGTAAAAAACGGTAAAAAGAGAAGTATCAGGATGATCAGTCTGTTGTTGAAGTTAAAAACTTATTGATTCATAAGTTCAATATTTCGTTATAGCATGCCGCAAAGGTATACAATAATTTAGGAAATCATTATTAGTTTGTGTATCTAAAGTAGAAGCGCCCTCTAGCGGTGATGGACAATAAAACAGTTTTGATCACACTATACGCCAAGGAAAATCCTTTTTAATAAAACCAAATTTGCTAAATTCCGCTAAAAGAAAGCAGAATAATTGAAATTTATAGAAGAAATTCTTACTATTCACACGTTTCTCAAGATATCTTCGGATAGATAAAAAATAGGGATATCAGCTGTGTGCTGATTTGTTGGTAATTTAGCCTACTTTTTTAATCTATAGTCTAAACTGTATGTTTCTGTTCAATATTTTGCACCTCACTTACTAGATTGCTTCTAATTTGGAAGCACTATAGTGGATGGGCATTACTATTTTCAACAAGCCTAAGTTTGCAAAATTCGGTTCAACAGAACCAGAGTTAAATATATGTAAAATACAAAAAAATTATCCAGCGTAAAGTATGCAAAATTTTCAGAAAATTCCGATTCTAGCGGTCATCCTACGCTTCCCTAAATAATTTTCAGATGTTTCCACCATTTTAGTCGGTGATATTTTTCTCCCGAAGCTGTACTGCAAACCGTTTCTGATCTATGGCCGAGCGCCAATCGTAGTTAGCCACCCAGTACAATTAGTCAGCAACAAACGTGGAAGAAAACTTATTTAACTTTAAAATTATTTACTTAATTTTAAAGTTAAATTTATTTGAAACTACTGCAACAAATACAGAATATGGGTTTCTTCCTTTTTTAAACTTAAATGAGAAACAGTAGTGTATATAACGTTATTGGATATTCTTTGCTGCTAATTTAATTATATTTATTTAGTAAATATATACAATTTGTAGGTACTTGCATGGCAAACGTCATGGTGGGCTGACAGAGAACATAATGTGGTTCCAAAAGGAAATGTAAATGACCAATTAGACCTAATGTTAGAAGAATTGGAAACTATTTTAGGAGTTACACTGGTGCAACACGCATTAGCAATAATGACGTGTACCAGGAACGGTATTACTGATTCTGAAATGATTGATCTGTTGGCTTTTGATGAAGAATTCCAAAGCTCTTTAACATATGGTACATTATCGTTACATTCCTAATAATGTTGTCTAAGTTCCACAATTTATGTTTAGTTTCATGGGCTCCAGCTTGTTTGACGTGGTCTAGATTAAATAAACATTTGGCTCCATTTCTTCAATGGATGTTATCTAGCGGTGTGTTGTGCGTGCAATGGAAAGATAGTATGCTCCGAAAAGCCGTTACCTCTAGATACAATGTACATACCGAATGGGCAAATAAAATGTTATACGACTACTATACGGTAAAAATTAGCATTATTTATATTCTTATAGCAATTACTGTAGAAAAATGAACCGTAGCCTATGCTTCCCGAAATAAAATTAACTGTACAAGTGCGTATACAGTTACAACATCCGACCCGAAATAATTGTGCTATTGTACTTATACTGCACTGAAGTTTTTTAGGTTTTGTCACGAAAATAATAATCCTGTCAGCTTCATCGGAAAGTTTTGGATTCGGTTCAATTAAAAAAAAGACAGGCAAGCGGTACTTTGGGTGATGCTTAAAACCTGGGGTTACACCATATAAATAACAGATATAAGCAATATTTTTACTGAAAGTTTCAAAGTTTTTTCATTAGTTTAATTTTTTGTCTCTTGAGAAAGCCAGTTACATTAACAGCGAAATGTTGTAATGTACTTTATATTTTTGTGCTTTTATTTTACTTTATTTGCTATGTAGTTCAATTTTGCAGTGTGTATGAAACCCGGAAGTCCTCATAATAAAAGTATTCTTTATTTATCTGCCATACAGGATGCCCACCTAGTACGTGAAAGTCCAATAACTTAGTTGATAAGAGAGGTAACATCTTTTTGCATTTAATGTGTTCAGCGTTTTCAAGATCTACAAACCTAAAATAATGCCGATTATACAGCGTATCGAACACGCTGTATAATCCCTCTGCACAGAAAGCAATTTTGTTGTTTTAAATACAAACCTATACTTTTTATCATTTATTTTGAATCTACATGAAAAATAAATGAGACTTTATGCATGGTATTTATATGAAAAAATCAACGGTCTTTGAGATATTTGGCTTAGTATGTTTTTCTAATAAATTTTCATCAATTATAATATTGCAAATATTGCGGCTCCGCTAACTAACAGAAAAGTTACGTTTTGACCAGATGTTAGGCAATAATGGTTCTTCAAAACACCATGTCAGAAACTGACCTACAGTATAAGGGTTGCCCAGAAAGTTAATTCAAATGGAACATCCTGTATATTATTGATCAATTAATAATTAAATTATCTCTTTTATCAACACAGATATCTAACTTCCGCGTACTAGGTGGGCACCCTGTAACATATATAATATTATTGTAGTATTTGTCTAAACGCTTCTGTCAAGCTATTGAATGGAGTTAAAAAGAACCGAATGGAGTACAGTTCAGTTGAACTACTATACTGTATTATATGTATTATATTATAGTATGTTATATTTTATTACATTATATTATATTTGGGCTCTCAGTAGTATAAAACTTTAGTGCATATTGCACAATGTAGAGGATAATCTACAACTCTTTTGTGATATACCTCTACGTATAATACAATTAATACTACAATAGCTAATAGTAAATATTCGTTAAATGTGAAAAAATATTCGGTTAAAATAAAATAATCCCATTATATACTCTAAACATGAAATGAATTGTTTAATTTGACTATTTTTAGGGAAGTGGTGGAATAACAAGCCTCCTAACCTCATGGCTCGATTAGTATTGCAAGAAACATTACTTGGCAAATGGTACTATCTTATTACTTTCACTCATTATTCGATAAATATGATGAATTGTTTTAGTTACAATAGAAGAAAAATAGATGAGCTACCGTACCACTATTTCCATTTATCTGAAAAAGATATAAAACATCCTGTCTATATATATGATCTGTCGTGGATATACGATAAAGTTTGTGGCTCAAACTGTTTTCAGTTAATAGAAGATATTTACATGTACAAAAATGTTGTCAAGGAAAGAAAATTCATTGAACTTTTAGTGAATTTCTTGGAAACTCATTCGAATACACTGAATTACGATGGTCGACAATTTTATGGTTGCTTTTATAGCTACATACACAACAAAGTACTGAGAAATGAGATATCAGTGGATACTATGGATGAAAGGATACTTGAGACGTATAGAGTAGCAGAAAATCCACCAGTTTTATCATTAGTTCCTATTAGTTATTGTAATATTAATAGTGATGATTCTGCAAGCGGTGATAATACTAAAACTATCTTTAAGGAAGTTAATTTTAATTTAATAACCAGACTACCTGAGACTGACAAATTCATTGTTAGCATTTCCACGAAAAAAGAAGATATTTCTGTGTGGAATGTGCGCACGTAAGTAGAGTGCAGAATTACTAACTGCTAACAGTTGAGTACCTACATTATAACAGGTTTGAATCTTCTATGGATGTGCGGAAAAGCAATATTTTGCACCAGATAAACTACTTACAAACGAAAATATATTTTGATATAGCAAGATGATACCCAAGATAATTTGTTGTGTGTAATCTTTTTCGTTAACTATAAACAAAGGGCAAAAATATTGAAAATAGATCATCGTTATATTTCTTTTTATGGTGGGTGTAGGTATATTGCTTGTCAAGACTACCACAGCAGCTATTGCTGCGTAATTTGTGTGTGCAACTCTATTTCTATGGCTTTGTTACAATTATCTCGCCGTGAGTAATCATAAACTGTCCATTGTGTCTTGACAGCGAATGGCAGCTGGGCCGAAGTATCCATTGTATACCGTATACGTGCTATAATTATTATTGCCAGATTCGAATCTCGCGTAACTGTTCTACGCATGGCCAATCGCTCTTACCTCTGCAATTATAAAATTGTTAAGGTCGTTTCACATGCAAGTGTTTTAGCAGACATCGGACATTGAACAACCAATAGAATACCGGATTTCCAAACAAGTTTTGAAAATCTAGCGTAAATATCAGTAAAATATTTACTAATAACAAAAATTATTTACATTAAACAACGAAATTATATGTATTGGCAATATCTGTCTTATATTCATTTAACTTGATTAATGTTATATTCGATTTTGACACATATAAAAGCGGCTAGAATTCGTATCTTTTGCGGGCAATTAGAATTCATTTCTTGATTTATAGTTAAATTCATATAAAAATAAGTCTTAATACTTATGGTGAAAGTGAACGATAAACTGAAGATGAGGCTAAAATATGACGTAAAACATTATATGTGCTAGCTATATACACTATATCCAAAGGTAAGTGTTCACTTTTCCAACTTCCATATTATTGAAGCTAGTTACTTAAATTAGCTTTGTTGATAATATTTTATATTCTTCTTACATAAGGTGAAAATAGAAAAATAATTGAATACTCCGCTTACATATTCTTAGATATACTTAAAGAAAACAAATATTTTGAACAAAAGATTATTATGAAATTTTGTGTAATATTGTCTCGGCAGTATTAAACAACAATAAATTAATACCTAAGATAATAATAATAATAAACATCTTAAAGAACCAATTTAGAAGGAAGTAAATTACATCTAGAACTATTGTCTTAGATTCAAATTATTTCACTGCGATTAAACTTACAAATCTCAACGAAAATTTGTACTTCATAACAAACAGTCTTACGTATTCACTCTGTATTTTTAAGCTATTTGTCGAGTTACCAAAGCAGCTTACAGCTTGCATTTCCGTTGTATCTCTAATGTTTTTGGATTATTCCAATTTCCGTCACCTTACTAATGTTAAAATGTATGCAAGTATGGACATTTCCTTTGTGTCTCTGTTCTGCCTTTTTCTGATGCAGCAAAATGCTCTAGAGCTGTTGAGAGACAGGTATATCACGTATGTGTTTAAACTTCCACTGATTTACTTGTCTATGTACCACACAAGGTGAACGGTACGATATGACAAGACGGTTTTGTACTCGGATCCAACCACTTCAATGGTAGTGGCGACACTGCCCAATGTTTCTACTTCTGAGGCACCTATTCCTTTTAACTTGGTACGACTAGCACATATGCAGCGCCTAATCGAAAATATTCATCAGCCCTCATCAAATTCAGCGAACTCCCAGTATTATAAGCGCTGTTGCTCCTATGCTGTTGACTTTAATACTTTTGAATATGTTGTCTAATTCATCTGGTTCTTGTACTTGCATTATTTTTCTCTCAAACAAAGGTGAATCATCTCTGATTCACCTTTGTTTGGACACTTGGAAGCAATCTGTTTCAAATTTATTGCATGCAAAGCTTTTAATACCTTGATTCTTGAATTTGCATTCTGGAGCTTTATGATCGGTGCCACCACAATTATAGCAATGCACAAGTTTAACATAGGGTTTTGAATCATTATCCTTGTCATCGCAACTACTTAATTTAGATCTATTTTATAGATTTTTTACTTTTTCTTTGGTTGTTCTATACTTTCAGCGTCATAGAGTATTATTTTGTTATTTTCACTGTCAGGTATCCCGTAAATTATGTCCTGGATCAGTGCTTCTTCTTCAATGTCACCTTGCTTACTAATGGATTTCATATCCAACAGATCTTGGTAGCTTTCTTCTCGTCTTTTCCTTAGTTTTACCAGCTTCTAATGAATGGTCGCACTATTCAATTTTCTGCCAAACTTTTCCTGAATATTGGCTCGAAATTCTTCCCGTGATGTAATGGTAGAGTTAGCATCTAGCCACATCCTTGCCGTTCTCTTGAGAAATGTTTTAGCACCTAAAAGCATTTGCGTTGGAGACCACCCAAATAAAACACGATTATCTTCTAAATCTTGGTTCAATTTTTCCACCCTATATTTTTTGCTATTGCCGACACTTGGCAGACTACTGCGAAGATCCTGCGTGTTGAATCCAGTTTTTGATAGCTTCGCTCACGTAATAGTAAAGCATTTTCTCGCTGAAGCAACTCCAATTCTTTTCTGAGAATTTGTCCATCCCTTTCAAATAAACTTGTGGTTGTTCAACTTGATCAGTAGATTCTACAGGTTCAATCATTTTGTTCGTTTCTCTTATTACACCTTTATTTTTTGGCAGCTGGCTTCTTTTTCTTCTTTCTATTCGATCGTATTCTTGAGTTTGTTCTTCTTAACTTTTTATTTTACCTCTTCTGGTTAAAACGTGGCTCATATTCCTTTTTATTGCAATCTGTTTGTCTTCTTTATTTCTGTCTTCTTCTTCGCCTTCTGTTCTTCTTTCTTATACTTCTCTTAATTATGTATTCTTTTCTTTCTCATATATTGAAAGACGTAACGTCAGTAATTTAATTTATTGCACCTTTTGATACACAATACTGTCCTTGTTTCACGGGAAAAAAATAACCTACACTATTCCCTTATCACTTTATATGAATCGTTTTCGTACACCGTTTTCACTGCTTTCTAGTGTTCCAATCCAGGTTCAGCACCCAACATTTCTGGGATTCTATTAAACCATTAAACATACAGAACTCAGTGATTTTAAATTACTTTATTTGACATTTGACAAATTATATCTTTTCACAACGTAAACATTAAACATTCTTTTTTGTTTCCTTGACACTGACTGCCACATATACTCACTTTCACTGATTTAGCAATACGGACAGTGCCTAGCTTTTCCCTGACGCGAACTGCGCTGATTGAAACCCACATTTATACAGGGTGTAACAATAGTGCGATATTCTTCCATATCTCCGTTGTTATGCAAAATACAGCAAATATTTATTTTATTCATTTTAGTTATTTCAAAATGCAGCTGTAGAATTAGATTATAGATTTAAGTATAGGAATCACAACATACCGGAAAATTATGTTTGTGAAATATAATAGCTTGTATAATATTTAACTAGTTTAGCTGTTATTGAGTACCAAATATTTTTTATTATTATAGATATACTTATAGTTAAAACACTAAAAACATGAATAACGTTTTCAATTTAACATAACCTCACATTTGCTGACAGAACTAATATAACAACGTCAATATTTACTTAACTAAAATAAACATAAATAATTTATTTATACTTAACGTACTGCACGTTGTAACTCGTCGAGCACCTACGAATGTAATCCACTGCCTATGAATAATCAGAGCCACTGATGCGTATTAGGGGTGATGCAAAGAACCATGATGTAGATATAGGTATATGATTTTTAGCGTAAAAGTACCAAAAATTGTACTTTTACTAAATTGTAGTTATTTTCCCCAATTCCCGTGAATTTACATTGTGATTACGCTTTATAACTGCATATGTACTGGGGAAGATAGTAATACAGGTTCCGCCAATAAAACCTCCTTCATGTAGTCTTCAGGCTTTCACGGCCGCTGTTGATGGCTGCTCTTCGGTTCTCGGGTTCTCTGCCGTGTAGAAAGGTTGTGGTACTTGTGAAGTGAACTTCACTTCTGAAGGAGATCACGACAAGATGATCGAAACGTCAAGTAGTCAGTAGTCAAGTCGAGCAGCCAAAACCTCCTTCATTTTAATAGGTTGTCACAGAAAAGCTAAATATGATAGAGAAAAATTACTTTTATTTATGTAAAACACATACTTCGCCATTTAAAATTATTTGGTTTTAAAAATTGTATCTGCTAAATGACGTCCTCCATTGTTGATACATTGACGAATTCTATCCCGAACGTTCTCCACACAACTTCGTGCCATTTCTCTTGGAATGGCTGCCACTTCTCGGGTAATAGCCTCTTTAAGTTCTTGCAGTGTTGTGGGACGATGTTTTTACACTAGAGTTTTTAAGTGCCCCAAAGAAAAAAATCACAAGGCGACAAATATGGCGACCTTGAGGGCCACAGGATGTCTCCTCGCAAAGATACAAGATGACCAGGAACCAACTCGCGCAACATTTCCATAGAACACCGAGAGGTGTGGATTGTTGCTCCGTCTTGCTAGAACCACACTTCTTGATCTTTATGATCTGCAATAAAATGGTATAGCCTAGGTTGGAGGAAGGTCTCTAGCATGTGACAATAACGGTTTGAATTAACCATTTTAAAACAAAACGCACTCCACATCAGTATCTTCACTACAACTCGCAGGCCGTCTACGTCAAATGCAGGAGGTTTTATTGGCGGACCCTGTGTATACAGCTAGATTAGTATTACAAGAATATACCTTCTCACCAAGAAATGTAAAATATATATGATAATCATAGTAATAACTAAATTACTATGAGATTTGATGTAAAATTTTACTATGATTTTTATTGTATTTTTAATGGCATTTTTTTCTGTGTACAAGAGTCTAGAATCTAGTGTATCGTATGTTTTATTTAAAAGTATTTTAGCGTCTTTTATTTATTATGTAAAATTCCAAGTTTATTGGTACTTAGTGTATCGTTAGCGTGATGTAGCACATCCTAGGTAGCAAGAAAACGTTTTTAGAAGACTAAATGAAGGTTACTTGCAACGTTCAACGTTTATAGACCTTAAAAGATGTTTAAACGTTACTTGCTAAACGTTAATATAATGTTAAAAAGATATTGTCATATTTGGTTACTTTAATTGTGAAAATATAACGTGCTAATACATGTCTAATACGTACGAACTTTTTAATAGATAATGAATAATGATAGTCAGTTTACTTTGAATAAATTACAAAATTAACTTATATGTAGCTACCTATTTACCTTCCTATCATTTTGACAGGCAAAGAATTTACTTCATATCCTTCACTTTACTGCTATTTATTCTGATGTGTTACAAATTTTTGTAATTTCATCGTTATCAGAAACTAACGTATAGCAATTAAGTGACGCCAAAATTAAATTTATTGTATTTCTTTATGAAAATAATTTTGCCTTTTCCTCTACTACATAATGGAATCAGTTTTTTACCTGCTAAAACCTGGCGCTTTTTTGAATAATTATTTATTTTAATACAGTATCTAAAACATATTTAATTTTTATACTGTTATTCTTCTTTGTTCTTGTTATATATGAACATATAAACGCATATGAGATGTTTATCATTTTAGAAATAAATTAGTTGACATTTTAAATGGGGTTATTCCTGTCATTATTTCGAAGATTCTTTCTCTAAACTCGTTGACTTATACCTATACCAATTCTTGAACAAAATTAATAAACACATGGGCCACAAATTCTGCATTTTTCAGTATCAACTGTACAAAATGTTAATAAAATGTTTCTCATGTAACGTTTATAGACTGTTGAACTATAACGTTTATGGAACATTAAATTATAATGTTTATTTTTTGCGAAATTAAGACTTTTCCAAGATGTTACACCAACGTTTTTAGTGACATTTCAAAGAACCTTATTATCGCGATTTATAAACTTTACATGCTATCTGGGAAGATAGGCGAGTTTTTGCGTAGATATGATGGTCTTCCACGACGTGGTTATTGCTATTCGCGAGATGCTGTAGTTCTTAACATCCTTGGCGGCAGATGTTGGCGTTTCGTATCATAGTACGTAAAGAGAAATACCAGAGAAAAGTGATATTGACACGATATGTCTTTTTTACAGTAAATAACTAGCTTTACTCGTCCGTTGTTGTGTACATCAACATTTCTCCAAAATAAGAAGAAATTTTCTGTAATATCACTATTAAATAACGTATTCTCGCTGCAGCTGCAAAATAAACACTTCTGTAGTAAATTAAAATATTCAAAAAACAATACAACTATTCCTATAAAGTATAAACGAACTACAAATCACGTTTTATTGAGGTACATAGTTTAGCTCATCGCCCGCACCGAGCTCACGGGCGGACCGGGCCGAACGGGTTCACGGTTAGGCCGGGCCGAACGAGCGGGCCGGGCCGAACGAGCGGGCCGGGCCGAACGAGCGGGCCGGGCGGGTTCTTTTACAGGACTGTCGGGGCGGGCTCGGGCCGGGTAGTAAAGCCATCTGGCCAGGCCGGGCCGAGCTTCTATAATTCCTATTTTGTCCACCTCTAGTATCCTGGTGTCATTATAGAAACTTAAACGAAATATAAAATTGATCGTCATCATTCATTAAGAGTTAGATTGTACACCCAAAAATATTAGTTTAAAAATCTTTTTTATTGTAGATAGTTCTTTTACCCATTTGCACTTGCTCATTTCTAGAAACAGCTATATAGTTGCAGGGGTAAGAGGCTTTGCGATACGGGGTTCGAATATTGTCGATGACGCTTGTGGTACGTCTCGCTAGACCGATGCTGCGTCTCGCTACGGTAAAGATAATATCACAAAACCATGGGAACATATTTACGCACATAATACATACAGCAGACGCTGTAGTAGTAATCTCAATAAGCAATACAGGTTGAAGTCACTGCAACTACGGATATTTAATTTTCGACTGTATTTTTTAAATATACTTAGACTTATCAGAATTGTTGGTCTGTTCCAATAAAACTAAATTTTAAACACTTAATGTTTCGTAAGTTATTTATTACTTTGTCAGGAGCAATTCTATAATAATTATATAAAAGTTGATTAACAACAAGTTAAAGCAATAATGCAAAATACTTGCAATATATGAATTATGAAGTTTGATATGTTGAAATGATGTTTATGGTAAATCTTCCAAATTTATTTATGTCTGCAACCTTTTTTGAATTGTGTAAAAATTAGAAGAAAATGTTGTAAGTAAGGTATAATGATATGTAGACAGTTTCAAAAGATAAAAACAGATAATAAATTATTATATTGTGCTAAATTTGCTTACCTAACGCTCAGTAGAAACATTTATTACATTATTATAATATATGTATGTACATATGTACAAATATCCATTATAATTTACTACATATACACGTACTATATGTATATACTTTTAGCAAATTGCTATTCTACCATGTTTATAAGTTGAAAGAGATTAAATGATTTTAGAATAAAACCCATCAATGACATTCCAAAGATTTGCTGAATAAATTGCCAGTGTTGCAATAAAAGAAGAATATCAACATTCCAACAGCACAACACAAATTATCTTTTTTTGACTTTATTATTTTCATCTAATATTTTAATATAGAATACGCACTATTTCTTTTACGTTGACCAACCCTAAACTTTAGCACTATTTTTTTACGACCACCAACCCTAAACTTGTTGGCACGTTTCTCGAATAAAATTTCTGTCCAAGTTCGTTAAAAAAGTAAACCACTTTTTTCTAAGCAGATGTAATTGCATGTATCCATAAGGAACTATATTTTCAAATTAGAACCTTAAAATCACTTCGTGGTTTTATTATTGGGTTTTTAGGTAAAAGTGAAAGAACATAAATATGTCTGATGTTTTCAACATTATTTTAACCACAATGCTATGCCACGATCTATTTACTTTATCTGCTTTCGCAAGGAAACTCTTAGATGAGAAAACACCTTCTGATTCAAGTACATAGTTAAATCAGATAGTGAATAGTCAATTAAAAAAATTAACCACAGGTATTCTTTTTATTGTGTCGCCAGTACTTTCGTAGATACAAATAGTTCTTATACATATAGCCGATAAGCGTGCATTCATCGATGTATGACTTGAGTTCTATATTTGTAATTATAAAGTTAAATTAGAAGTATATTTTGAAAGAAATTTTTTTGACAGTAAAATTATTGGATTTAGTAACAGAGTATAGATGTGTCTATTGATAGGAAATAATGTGAATTTTTGTCTGATACACAAATTTAAACATGCAGTTCTTCTGTACCACTTACGCCGCCCTCTTTCGATGATTTTTCCATTTCTTCCCCTTAAATTTAATTAGTTGCATTATTCTGTTATAGATGTGAAAAGGTAAGGACGCTCAAAGGAATTAGTCATCCTACGAATCTGATTCCTATTGATCAGTATAAATGCATTGTTCTTTGCAAACGAGAGTTAAGGATATATGATCTAAATATGGGAAAATTTGTAACGAAATTGAAAGGTGTTATGAATCAAAAAATGCCTTACTTTGGACTTCATGACCAAAGTCATCTCGTCGCGCTTAGTAGAAATAGAATGTATGTTAATCTTATGAACCTAGATTCAGGTGAATGTTTTTACTTACTCTTAGACCGATCTTGAAGAACTAGTGTTATATTTTAGGCGACTGTGTTACAACATTTTTATGGTGGGTGTAGGTATATTGCTTGTCAAGATCACCACAGCAGCTATTGCTGCGTAATTTGTGTGTGCAACTCTATTTCTATGGCTTTGTTACAATTATCTCGCCGTGAGTAATCATAAACTGTCCATTGTGTCTTGACAGCGAATGGCAGCTGGGCCGAAGTATCCATTGCATACCGTATACGTGCTATAATTATTATTGCCAGATTCGAATCTCGCGTAACTGTTCTACGCATGGCCAATCGCTCTTACCTCTGCAATTATAAAATTGTTAAGGTCGTTTCACATGCAAGTGTTTTAGCAGACATCGGACATTGAACAACCATAGAATACCGGATTTTAAACAAGTTTTGAAAATCTAGCGTAAATATCAGTAAAATATTTACTAATAACAAAATTATTTACATTAAACAACGAAATTATATGTATTGGCAATATCTGTCTTATATTCATTTAACTTGATTAATGTTATATTCGATTTTGACACATATAAAAGCGGCTAGAATTCGCATTTTGCGGGCAATTAGAATTCATTTCTTGATTTATAGTTAAATTCATATAAAAATAAGTCTTAATACTTATGGTGAAAGTGCAGAACGATAAACTGAAGATGAGGCTAAAATATGACGTAAAACATTATATGTGCTAGCTATATACACTATATCCAAAGGTAAGTGTTCACTTTTCCAACTTCCATATTGAAGCTAGTTACTTAAATTAGCTTTGTTGATAATATTTTATATTCTTCTTACATAAGGTGAAAATAGAAAATAATTGAATACTCCGCTTACATATTCTTAGATATACTTAAAGAAAACAAATATTTTGAACAAAAGATTATTATGAAATTTTGTGTAATATTGTCTCGGCAGTATTAAACAACAATAAATTAATACCTAAGATAATAATAATAATAAACATCTTAAAGAACCAATTTAGAAGGAAGTAAATTACATCTAGAACTATTGTCTTAGATTCAAATTATTTCACTGCGATTAAACTTACAAATCTCAACGAAAATTTGTACTTCATAACAAACAGTCTACGTATTCACTCTTGTATTTTTAAGCTATTTGCCGAGTTACCAAAGCAGCTACAGCTTGCATTTCCGTTGTATCTCTAATGTTTTTGGATTATTCCAATTTCCGTCACCTTACTAATGTTAAAATGTATGCAAGTATGGACATTTCCTTTGTGTTCTGTTCTGCCTTTTTCTGATGCAGCAAAATGCTCTTAGAGCTGTTGAGAGACAGATATCACGTATGTGTTTAAACTCTCCACTGATTTACTTGTCTATGTACCACACAAGGTGAACGGTACGATATGACAAGACGGTTTTGTACTGGATTCAACCACTTCAATGGTAGTGGTGACACTGCCCAATGTTTCTACTTCTGGAGGCACCTATTCCTTTAACTTGGTACGACTAGCACATATGCAGCGCCTAATCGAAAATATTCATCAGCCCTCATCAAATTCAAAGTAACTCCTATATTATAAGCGCCAGCGTTCTAAGTGCTGTTTAATTTTAATACTTTTGAATATGTTGTCTAATTCATCTGGTTCTTGTACTTGCATTATTTTCTCTCAAACAAAGGTGAATCATCCTGATTCACCTTTTGTTTGGACACTTTGGAAGCAATCTGTTTCAAATTTTATTGCATGCAAAGCTTTAATACCTTGATTCTCGAATTTGCATTCTGGAGCTTTTTATGATCGGTGCCAATATTAATTATAGCAATGCACAAGTTTAACATAGGGTTTTGAATCATTATCCTTGTCATCGCAACTACTTAATTTAGATCTATTTTATAGATTTTTTACTTTTTCTTTGGTTGTTCTATACTTTCAGCGTCATAGAGTATTATTTTGTTATTTTCACTGTCAGGTATCCCGTAAATTATGTCCTGGATCAGTGCTTCTTCTTCAATGTCACCTTGCTTAATAATGGATTTCATATCCAACAGATCTTGGTAGTCTTCTTTCTCGTCTTTTCCTTAGTTTTACCAGCTTCTAATGAATGGTCGCACTATTCAATTTTCTGCCAAACTTTTCCTGAATATTGGCTCGAAATTCTTCCCGTGATGTAATGGTAGAGTTAGCATCTAGCCACATCCTGTTGCTCCCTTTGAGAAATGTTTTAGTACCTAAAAGCATTTGTGTTGAGACCACCCAAATAAAACACGATTATCTTCTAAATCTTGGTTCAATTTTTCCACCCTATATTTTTTGCTATTGCTGACACTTGGCAGACTACTGCGAAGATCCTGCGTGTTGAATCCAGTTTTTGATAGCTTCGCTCACGTAATAGTAAAGCATTTTCTCGTTGAAGCAAATCCAATTCTTTCTTGAGAATTTGTCCATCCCTTTCAAATAAACTTGTGGTTGTTCAATTTGATCAGTAGATTCTACAGGTTCAATCATTTTGTTCGTTTCTCTTATTACACCTTTATTTTTTGGCAGCTGGCTTCTTTTTCTTCTTTCTATTCGATCGTATTCTTGAGTTTGTTCTTCTTAACTTTTTATTTTACCTCTTCTGGTTAAAACGTGGCTCATTCTTTTTATTGCAATCTGTTTGTCTTCTTTATTTCTGTCTTCTTCGCCTTCTGTTCTTCTTTCTTATACTTCTTTAATTATGTATTTTTCTTTCTCATATATTGAAAGACGTAACGTCAGTAATTTAATTTATTGCACCTTGATACACAATACTGTCCTTGTTTCACGGGAAAAAATAACCTACACTATTCCCTTATCACTTTATATGAATCGTTTTCGTACACCGTTTTCACTGCTTTCTAGTGTTCCAATCCAGGTTCAGCACCCAACATTTGGATTCTATTAAACCATTAAACATACAGAACTCAGTGATTTTAAATTACTTTATTTGACATTTGACAAATTATATCTTTTCACAACGTAAACATTAAACATTCTTTTTTGTTTCCTGACACTGACTGCCACATATACTCACTTTCACTGATTTAGCAATACGGACAGTGCCTAGCTTTTCCCTGACGCGAACTGCGCTGATTGAAACCCACATTTATACAGGGTGTAACAATATGCGATATTCTTCCATATCTCCGTTGTTATGCAAAATACAGCAAATATTTATTTTATTCATTTTAGTTATTTCAAAATGCAGCTGTAGAATTAGATTATAGATTTAAGTATAGGAACTACAACATACCGAAAATTATGTTTGTGAAATATAATAGCTTGTATAATATTTAACTAGTTTAGCTGTTATTGAGTACCAAATATTTTTTATTATTATAGATATACTTATAGTTAAAACACTAAAAAACATGAATAACGTTTTCAATTTAACATAACCTCACATTTGCTGACAGAACTAATATAACAACGTCAATATTTACTTAACTAAAATAAACATAAATAATCTCTCTATTTATACTTAACGTACTGCACGTTGTAACTCGTCGAGCACCTACGAATGTAATCCACTGCTCATGAATAATCAGAGCCACTGATGCGTATTAGGGGTGATGCAAAGAACCATGATGTAGATATAGGTATATGATTTTTGCGTAAAAGTACTAAAAATTGTACTTTACTAAATTGTAGTTATTTTCCCCAATTCCCGTGAATTTACATTGTGATTACGCTTTATAACTGCATATGTACTGGGAAGATAGTAATACAGGTTCCGCCAATAAAACCTCCTTCATGTAGTCTTCAGGCTTTCACGGCCGCTGTTGATGGCTGCTCTTCGGTTCTCGGGTTCTCTGCCGTGTAGAAAGGTTGTGGTACTTGTGAAGTGAACTTCACTTCTGAAGGAGATCACGACAAGATGATCGAAACGTCAAGTAGTCAGTAGTCAAGTCGAGCAGCCAAAACCTCCTTCATTTTAATAGGTTGTCACAGAAAAGCTAAATATGATAGAGAAAATTACTTTTATTTATGTAAAACACATACTTCGCCATTTAAAATTATTTGGTTTTAAAAATTGTATCTGCTAAATGACGTCCTCCATTGTTGATACATTGACGAATTCTATCCCGAACGTTCTCCACACAACTTCGTGCCATTTCTCTTTTGGAATGGCTGCCACTTCTCGGGTAATAGCCTCTTTAAGTTCTTGCAGTGTTAGACGATGTTTACACTAGAGTTTTTAAGTGCCCTAAAGAAAAAAAATCACAAGGCGACAAATATGTAGACCTTGAGGGCCACGGGATGTCTCCTCGCAAAGATACAAGATGACCAGGAACCAACTCGCGCAACATTTCCATAGAACACCGAGAGGTGTGGATTGTTGCTCCGTCTTGCTAGAACCACTTCTTGGATCTTTATGATCTGCAATAAATGGTATAGCCTAGGTTGGAGGGAAGGTCTCTAGCATGTGACAATAACGGTTTGAATTAACTCATTTTAAAACAAAAACGCACTCCACATCAGTATCTTCACTACAACTCGCAGGCCGTCTACGTCAAATGCAGGAGGTTTTATTGGCGGACCCTGTGTATACAGCTAGATTAGTATTACAAGAATATACCTTCACCAAGAAATGTAAAATATATATGATAATCATAGTAATAACTAAATTACTATGAGATTTGATGTAAAATTTTACTATGATTTTTATTGTATTTTTAATGGCATTTTTTTTCTGTGTAACAAGAGTCTAGAATCTAGTGTATCGTATGTTTTATTTAAAGTATTTTAGCGTCTTTTTATTTATTATGTAAAATTCCAAGTTTATTGGTACTTAGTGTATCGTTAGCGTGATGTAGCACATCCTAGGTAGCAAAGAAACGTTTTTAGAAGACCAAATGAAGGTTACTTGCAACGTTCAACGTTTATATCTTAAAAGATGTTTAAACGTTACTTGCTAAACGTTAATATAATGTTGAAAAGATATTGTCATATTTGGTTACTTTAATTGTGAAAATATAACGTGCTAATACATGTCTAATACGTACGAACTTTTTAATAGATAATGAATAATGATAGTCAGTTTACTTTGAATAAATTACAAAATTAACTTATATGTATTACCTATTTACCTTCCTATCATTTTGACAGGCAAAGAATTTACTTACATCCTTCACTTTACTGCTATTTATTCTGATGTGTTACAAATTTTTGTAATTTCATCGTTATCAGAAACTAACGTATAGCAATTAAGACGCCAAAATTAAATTTATTGTATTTCTTTATGAAAATAATTTGCCTTTTCCTCTACTACATAATGGAATCAGTTTTTTACCTGCTAAAACCTGGCGCTTTTTGAATAATTATTTATTTTAACATGTGCATCTAAAACATATTTAATTTTTATACTGTTATTCTTCTTTGTTCTTGTTATATATGAACATATAAACGCATATGAGATGTTTATCATTTTAGAAATAAATTAGTTGACATTTTAAATGGGGTTATTCCTGTCATTATTTCGGAAGATTCTTTTCTCTAAACTCGTTGACTTATACCTATACCAATTCCTGAACAAAAATTAATAAACACATGGCCACAAATTCTGCATTTTTTCAGTATCAACTGTACAAAATGTTAATAAATGTTTCTCATGTAACGTTTATAGACTGTTGAACTATAACGTTTATGGAACATTAAATTATAATGTTTATTTTTTGCGAAATTAAGACTTTTCCAAGATGTTACACCAACGTTTTTAGTGACATTTCAAAGAACCTATTATCGCGATTTATAAACTTTACATGCTATCTGGGAAGATAGGCGAGTTTTTGCGTAGATATGATGGTCTTCCACGACGTGGTTATTGCTATTCGCGAGATGCTGTAGTTCTTAACATCCTTGGCGGCAGATGTTGGCGTTTGCATCATAGTACGTAAAGAGAAATACCAGAGAAAAGTGATATTGACACGATATGTCTTTTTTACAGTAAATAACTAGCTTTACTCGTCCGTTGTTGTGTACATCAACATTTCTCCAAAATAAGAAGAAATTTTCTGTAATATCACTATTAAATAACGTATTCTCGCTGCAGCTGCAAAATAAACACTTCGTAGTAAATTAAAATATTCAAAAACAATACAACTATTCCTATAAAGTATAAACGAACTACAAATCACGTTTTATTGAGGTACATAGTTTAGCTCATCGCCCGCACCGAGCTCACGGGCGGACCGGGCCGAACGGGTTCACGGCCAGCCGGGCCGAACGAGCGGCCGGGCCGAACGAGCGGGCCGGGCCGAACGAACGAGCGGGCCGGGCGGGTTCTTTTACAGGACTGAATGGGGCGGGCTCGGGCCGTAGTAAAGCCATCTGGCCAGGCCGGGTCGAGCTTCTATAATTCCTATTTTGTCCACCTCTAGTATCCTGGTGTCATTATAGAAACTTAAACGAAATATAAAATTGATCGTCATCATTCATTAAGAGTTAGATTGTACACCCAAAAATATTAGTTTAAAAATCTTTTTATTGTAGATAGTTCTATTTACCCATTTGCACTTGCTCATTTCTAGAAACAGCTATATAGTTGCAGGGGTAAGAGGCTTTGTGATACGGGGTTCGAATATTGTCGATGACGCTTGTGGTACGTCTCGCTACGGTAAGATAATATCACAAAACCATGGGAACATATTTACGCACATAATACATACAGCAGACGCTGTAGTAGTAATCTCAATAAGCAATACAGGTTGAAGTCACTGCAACTACGGATATTTAATTTTCGACTGTATTTTTTAAATATACTTAGACTTATCAGAATTGTTGGTCTGTTCCAATAAAACTAAATTTTACACTTAATGTTTCGTGTTATTTATTACTTTGTCAGGAGCAATTCTATAATAATTATATAAAAGTTGATTAACAACAAGTTAAAGCAATAATGCAAAAATACTTGCAATATATGAATTATGAAGTTTGATATGTTGAAATGATGTTTATGGTAAATCTTCCAAATTTATTTATGTCTGCAACCTTTTTGAATTGTGTAAAAATTAGAAGAAAATGTTGTAAAGTAAGGTATAATGATATGTAGACAGTTTCAAAAGATAAAAACAGATAATAAATTATTATGTTGTGCTAAATTTGCTTACCTAACGCTCAGTAGAAACATTTATTACATTATTATAATATATGTATGTACATATGTACAAATATCCATTATAATTTACTACATATACACGTACTATATGTATATACTTTTTAGCAAATTGCTATTCTACCATGTTTATAAGTTGAAAGAGATTAAATGATTTAGAATAAAACCCATCAATGACATTCCAAAGATTTGCTGAATAAATTGCCAGTGTTGCAATAAAAGAAGAATATCAACATTCCAACAGCACAACACAAATTATCTTTTTTGACTTTATTATTTTCATCTAATATTTTAATATAGAATACGCACTATTTCTTTTACGTTGACCAACCCTAAACTTTAGCACTATTTTTTTACGACCACCAACCCTAAACTTGTTGGCACGTTTCTCGAATAAAATTTCTGTCCAAGTTCGTTAAAAAGTAAACCACTTTTTTCTAAGCAGATGTAATTGCATGTATCCATAAGGAACTATATTTTCAAATTAGAATCTAAAATCACTTCGTGGTTTTATTATTGGGTTTTTAGGTAAAAGTGAAAGAACATAAATATGTCTGATGTTTTCAACATTATTTTAACCACAATGCTATGCCACGATCTATTTACTTTATTCGCTTTCGCAAGAAAACTCTTAGATGAGAAAACACCTTCTGATTCAAGTACATAGTTAAATCCCAGATAGTGAATAGTCAATTAAAAAATTAACCACAGGTATTCTTTTTATTGTGTCGCCAGTACTTTCGTAGATACAAATAGTTCTTATACATATAGCCGATAAGCGTGCATTCATCGATGTATGACTTGAGTTCTATATTTGTAATTATAAAGTTAAATTAAAAGTATATTTTGAAAGAAATTTTTTTGACAGTAAAATTATTGGATTTAGTAACAGAGTATAGATGTGTCTATTGATAGGAAATAATGTGAATTTTTGTCTGATACACAAATTTAAACATGCAGTTCTTCTGTACCACTTACGTCTTCTTTCGATGATTTTCCCATTTCTCCTTCCTTAAATTTAATTAGTTGCATTATTCTGTTATAGATGTGAAAAGGTAAGGACGCTCAAAGGAATTAGTCATCCTACGAATCTGATTCCTATTGATCAGTATAAATGCATTGTTCTTTGCAAACGAGAGTTAAGGATATATGATCTAAATATGGGAAATTTGTAATCGAAATCTGAAAGGTGTTATGAATCAAAATGCCTTACTTTGGACTTCATGACCAAAGTCATCTCGTCGCGCTTAGTAGAAATAGAATGTATGTTAATCTTATGAACCTAGATTCAGGTGAATGTTTTTACTTACTCTTAGACCGATCTTGAAGAACTAGTGTTATATTTTAGGCGACTGTGTTACAACATTCAAGGCCGGGGAGGATAGGTTTCTTAATTCGCTGCTGGTATCAGGGGATTGAAGGTAATCATTTTTAACTACCCACTTTAAACATGTTAAACAGTGATTGACATTTCGATGATGTTGAAATTCATAAAATCTAGTTCAAAATTTCAAATGTTTACAGAAACTTAAATATTTCATGATTACATTTTTTGGAACCTTCTATTAGTACCAAGTAGTAGTATCGGAGATACAAAGTAACCACAAGTTGGTAGCGCCTAAACAAAACTGAGTCTGGTAATATTAAAGTTGGTAAACATCTATAAATATCTTATTTATTATAAAACTCAATTTTCGTTAATCTAAGCTAAAACTAACTTGATCTGGGTATTTTAAAATTAAATTGAAGTGTTAAATTAGATTATAAAATTACTTGCAATTAAATCTATAAAATCCTCTAGATGGAATTGTGATATCGTATATAATCAATAAATACAGGAGATATTAACATATCAGGAATGGAATGTAATATTAACGATTTGTCTCCATGCTGAGAAATCTTACCCCGTCAAAATTAAAATTGGAAACCGTCTCGTTACAATGAATACTGGAGCAGTTGCAATAGATTTAGCTTGTGCTTTCCATTTATAAGCTGTCAGCTGGTTCTAGCTGCATA
Organism: Holotrichia oblita; assembly: GCA_023690525.1. NCBI lineage: Eukaryota > Metazoa > Arthropoda > Insecta > Coleoptera > Scarabaeidae > Holotrichia > Holotrichia oblita. The sequence goes on along the minus strand of CM043016.1, from coordinate 123,918,939 downwards.
GCAAGCATAATAATTATTACCATTCAAATGATAGACAGCATTAGATTTCTCCGACTATCTTTTAAATTAGGATAATATAGAATAGTATCTAAGGAGCCCACATACTGCGTTTTTGTTCGACAGTTTTGTTCGACGAACAAATCTGTTCGAACAAAAACGACGCAAAACCGAAGTGTGTGGGTCGAAAACCGTCGTTGTTTATGTCCGTCGAACAAATCTGAAGTGTGTGGGGTAAACAGTTTTAAAAGACGACGATTTTTCGGAGTGGTGTAGTTCGATGTAGTATTATATTCATATTTATTTAAGTCGTATTATAACTGTAAAACGGTACCATTTCAAATTTAGTTAATCTACGTAATTTCAACATCTGTACACCAACTTATTGTATTCAAATAAATGTAATTTAAAACATACGAATGTTTTACAATTTCTTTGATTTTATGGCTAATGCCGACGCCACTGCACACACATATAATTGTGTTCATATTATTAAACTGCTCAACAAAGCTGCTGAACAAAAAGTGTAGTCTGTGGACAACTCACGTTTGTCGTTTTTGTTCGAACAGACTTGTTCGTCGAACAAAACTGTCGAACAAACACGCAGTGTGTGGGCCCCTTGATTGATTGATTGCTATCAAGGCAGGGCAGTCTCTAATTATCCCTAACACTGCGGCCCACTTAGCCTATTGTGTTATTCCTGCCTGATTCCGTTTTACTCAAACAGGTTAGTTCCCGATCAGGTTTAGGTTTATTTAGTAAATCTTTCTCCACTGGTAGATCAAATGCGCTTTGCAAAGTAGTGCGTGGGCCCTTTACGCACTAATATTATATTTTTTATTGTGGACATCGTCTTGTTGACTTGGCCGCGCTTCCTGCATAAAAACTCTAAATTTTCGCAGAGATTGTAGATTTAATTGTAAGTAATTTTGTAATCGAATTAATTTTTCATTTGACCCAACGCAAATTTAATTTTTAAGATACCCTGATGGAACTAACATTAGATTTGCGAAAATTTGGTTTTAATAATAAAGAATCTATTTATGGGTGTCTACCATCTATAATCCCATCCTCGGTTTCTTTAGAGTAATGTAAGCGTGACCAGTTTCTAGTTGTCTATCAGTCGAAAAGAAGTAGAAATATTTTGGAAGTCGCATATCTTTGAAAATAGATATGGTTCTTCCTTATGTTTTAGTAATCACATCTTTATTTTAGAATTCTCGTCTGCGGTGATGAAACACAGAAGCCTTTTCCTTTGTTGGTATGGAATCTACAATCAAAAAAATTGTTGTATGATCTCAGAATTCCACACCATGATTTCATTACATCTTTATCTGCTATTACACATGAGGGTTAGTATATAGCAATAACTACAGAATAAATACATGATCTATGTTAAAAATTTAGGACACTACGTGTGCTGTGTATGTTACGAGATTGATGAGCCGAATCCTAATTTTATTGTTGTGTACGACTTACAGAGTGGTACACTTTTTAAAAAATGGAAACCATCATGCAGCACTGTCTCACTTGAAATAAGTTCTCCAGGCAGTTGTGTAATATCTGGTTTAGAGGATGCAAGGATATTAGTTTGGGATTTAATAACTGGTTAGTTCATTTTGTTTTTTGCTTATTTTAGTTGTTATATATTAGCAGAAATGTTTTGTATTTCATTAAAATTAATTTTTAATGCAGGAAACTGTCGGTGGTCTTTAATAGGACATATTGCGCCAGTAAATTTGCTGAGATTAGATCCAACAGGCAGCTTATGTCTTTCTACTGATTCCGATGGCAGGGATAGGTCTATACGAATTTGGGATCTAAACAAAGGTAATTAATATCTTGTTTTATTTGATATATTGAACACTACTAAAATATATGTAGCAATAAGTCGACGTTAATTACTTAAGACAAGTTTCATTTATTAAAACTAAATTTGTTTTAATTCGAGTGTATCGCGACAATTGTCATAAAACTAATATTATTTCATACACGTTTCGGTAGTAGTGGCCAAGTAGGTAAATAACAACAATAAAAGCAAAGCAAACACTGGTTGTTCCAAAGGCACAAATTGAAACTGATGTAATTAACGTAGAAACTACCAAACGGAATATAATTGACAAAAGTGGAAGAGATGAAACTGATAAAACAGATAAAAAACGAGAAAACAATGATAATTTACTACTCAAAATGGGGTCGTCACCGATTTTTTATATATTTTTTTCTTAAAGTGTCCATAAAATTATAGTGTCTACGTATTTTCTTTTTTTATATTATTAATAAGTATGCCAAGAAAAAATATCAAAGTTTGAATGTTGAATTTAGCGCATTTATGACGGGTATATGGTAAATTGACAGAGAAGCTTGCCAAAAGTACTATATGAAAAGAGATAGAAATAACACATCAATGTTTTCTTAATCAGAAATGTAATCATTTTTTTTTTGTTAGTTATGTAAACGTCAAATAACATCAACCTCCTGTCCACTCCTGTTCATCTGTATTATGTCATAGTATTTATTTTCATATTTGTTTGATAAACTATTGTGTTGTTATTATTTTGTGGTGTGTTTAGAGTTTTCAGTTTTAATTGGTGTATTTTTTAACATTATCACCTTTGGAATCGTACTTTATTTTTATTTTAATCTTATTTGATATCATACAATCATGAAATGTTTTGTACCTTGTTGCAAGAACAATTTTAAAATCAATCCGGAAAAGCGTCTTTATTTCCAACATACATATGTTACAAAAAAATCAAAATTATTTCTATATTAATATTGATAATGAAGTGAAAAGCTCAGATGTGTCACTAAAAGTTGACATCTGCTCTTCCACTCAACCATTCTATCTAAACCTAAAGTCTAAGCCCAAAAAGAGAGTAGTTACATGTGCTGAAAATGAGTGTACTTCAGCGATAATTTTTGTGCATATCTTCGTTTCTTTAGGGCGTTTTGGTTTATAAGTAGTTATAATTTCGCGAATTCTCTTCTCATGCCCTGGTTTAGCTACGTCTAGATGGTTTTCTGTATTACATAATTAGAAACACCTCGTCTGGCACAACATGGATGTCGGCTTTAGGAATGTGTTCACTGACTTTTACTTCAGACGCGATAATGTATTTTTTTTTTCTAAAATTCTTTACGACACCCGTTTTGGGTGCTAATTTTACATGTCAAACTATATGTTTAGGCTCATATGTGGGACAAACCTCACAATGGTTAAAGCATAGGATTAGTCAACATGAAAGCGAAATTAGAACTGGTAAGCGTTCTTGTGCGTTGGCTAATCATGCATTAGAATTAAATCATACGTCTGCTTTTGAAAATACTGTCATTTTAGATAAAGAACCAAAATATAGGAATAGGTTATTTCTTGAAATGTTTTATATAAATATTACTGCAAATAGTGTGAATTTTAAAACAGATACTAATTAACTTAGCAAATATATTGTAATCTTTTAAACCATAATAGGAATACATTTTAATATCTTGCCATTGCTTGTACTTTGGTTTTCTTGATTAATTAAAAAATTTCATGTAGTTTGATTTTTGAAAACAATTTCTGACATTCACAAAAAATTTTGAATTACTTCAAACAGACAATCTAAATTTTTGTAAGCTTTTTATAAACTTTTTATAGTTGTATAATATATAGATTGTTTATACTTTTAGTAATAATATTTCCTGAAGAAGTCAAAGAATGTTGACGAAATATTGAAATGATTTATTTTAAGGACCGAAAAACGCGGAAAAAGTTTTATTGCTTAAAATTATTAACATTTTGCTCGTTACAAAAAATATTGTACAAACCACGTTTGTGAAGACCATTTCCAGCATTAGCGCTAATAAAAGTATAAATAAAGTATATAAAGTACTCGCTGCGCTACGCTTGCTCGTGCTTTACATCCGCGCTCATGCTGGAAAATTGTCTTCCCGAACTTGGTATGTAAGTAACTATTATATACATGTCTTATCGCCAAAACGTCTTTTTTCTAATAATTGTCATAATGTCAGCATCTGACCAAGATTTTCCGATAAAATTGATTTGGATAATTTGTAGGTCCTTGTTGAGATAATAGTTAAGATGAACAAGCACGAACAAATTATCCAAATCAATTTTATTAAAGAAAAATCTTGGTCACGCGTTGTATTTAAAAAGACTATATCACGAACAAAATTTGTTGCAATGTAGTTTGCTATTAGTAAGTTCCGCAGTTATCGGATATTTTCGTAATTTACTGTCTTAGGTTGTGTTCATTTTGCCATGTATTTGGCTGGTAATTCAGGAAACAAAAAAGATTAACAAGATTTGCTTTGTGTAGTAATTGCGAGCATTGTGAGTGAAAATGAGCCATTTTGACAGTACTCCATTTGTATTGATAAAACCACGAGTGATTTTATCACTTATTAAAATTCACACGTGATTTTTTCGCTATAAAATGAATGTCATTGGCTGTTGCTAAGGAATTCCAACTGTGTGTTGGTTGACAGAAATGTGAGTGATATAGTCACTGTCAACACATCTGTCATTCGTCACATATAACAATGCTTGTACAGGCTATCCCGTTTCAAGGTGGATCTTAGATATCTGCCATATTTGTGAAAATAGAGAAAAAAGTTATAAAGAAAAGTTATCCTGATTTACGTTCTGCATAACGTAAAAATATTTTAACTATCCAGAGTGTTTCAAAGGTAGGTAAACACATACTTGCTCCGTCATTTAAAATGGGCATCCTATATACAGGGTGTCCAGACCATGCGAGGACGAAAGATTACGGCTTTATTATTACAGTTAGAGAAAAGTATTTGAGACAAAAGTTGTAGCCACTCCTAAAATACACATTCTAAAATTATTTTCAACTATACAGAGTGGTATGTACTCTTAAAAAAAGAAAGACATTGATATCAACATGTGTAGGCGTATCTTTTACCGCTGTCGTTTTATTTGCAATTGTGTGTCTCAACATGTCCAACTTTGTGGAGACACCGAGACGAAACCTGAAATAACTGAAATTGCAGCAATAACAAACTCAAAATTAACATTTACGCTGTTTTCTTAAATAGAACACCCTGTATATGTTTCTTCTAAAGTAGTGTATTTTTTATAAGCTTTTTAATGATACCATGTTTTCCCTATCTACACTTAGTATTTTATAACTTATTAATTGTTATGATTAATAGATTCTATTTTTAAATGAAAAAATTAATTTAAGTTGCTGTCAGCCTTAATTATTAATAATAACAAATTACTACAACATATTCAAAAACAAACAATAATATTTATTAGATTAATGCAAAATCTTAAATAAATAAATAAATAAAATGCAAAAGTTAACATATTTATAGCAGATGCTCAAAAATTCCACCGTCTTGTTGAATGCACAATTCGAGGCGGCGGCGAAAATTGTTTTTAACATCAGTAAGCGTTTGCGGTCCAATATTTAAAAAATATGGCTCTTATACGTTGTTTCATGTCTTTAGGTGTGGTTGGAATGTTTCGATAAACCTGTTCTTTAACATGTCCCCAAAGAAAAAAAATCAATAGGAGTAGAATCAGGAGACGTTGAACGCCAAGCTATAGGACCCTCCCGACCAATCCATCGTTCTTCACACCAGTTATTTAAAAATTTCCTACACTTCTATGAAAATGTGGTGGAGTTCCATCATGTTGATACCACATTATTCTTCGTGTATGGAGATCGAGATTTTTCAATAAATTAGGTAACTGATGTCTTCAAACATTTTCGTATGTAACTCCTGTTACCGTTCCTTCAAAGAAATAAGGGCCAACAACTTGTAAATTAATTATGCCACCCCATACCATTGATATTGAAAGTCAATTTGTCTGACTCAATAATCCCCACTGGATTTGTGACTTTCAACATCAATCTGTTGCATAATAATGCATATTATGTCTATTAACTAAACCGGTACTTTTGAAAGTAGCTTCGTCACTAAATAAAATCGAGAATTGAAAATTCCGGTCCAAATTCATTTTGTTTAAAATAATGTTGCAAAAACTTAATCGATTTACAAAATCATTTCCACGAAGGTCCTGATGTAATGACATATGGTAGGAATGGTACTTATTTTTCTTTATGATGCAATTGATAGTACTCTTGCTTATTCCAGTCTGGATATTCAAATTTCGAGTACTTACTTGAGGATTTTCTTCCAACGATAGCATAATATTTAATTCATTTTCCTTCGATGCTATGCTTCGATTCTAGGAGGTCTTGCATTTGGATAACGTTGACAGTAAATTCTACTGGCTAATAAACAGTTTCTTTCACTCTCACCCAATGCATAAATCATATTTACCATTTCTTCTTTCGTGAAATTCATCGCAAGTATATACAATTATCGGCGTTATTTTGTAAATGCAACGTAGCTAATGACAGATATAAAATACAGATTTTATTTTAATTAAAAATTCACAGGTGACTACGACTTTTTTCGTTTAAATTTTTAATCTATTAATAATAACGGGTGTTCTATTTTTAAAAAAGAGCGGAAATGTTAATTTTGCGTTTGTAATTCCTGCAATTTCAGTTATTTAAAAATAAATAAAATGATTATAGATTATTAAACTTGACGAAAGTAGAAAACTTCTTGTCTAAACAGATCTCAAAATTTCGTTCAGGTTTCGTCCCGGTGTCTCCACAAAGTTGGACATGTTGAGGCACACAATTGCAAATAAAACGACAACGGTAAGAGATACGCCCACACATGTTGATATCAATGTCTTTCTTTTTAAAAGTACCTTCAAAATATGCTAAAATATACGGGGTGTTCTATTTAAAAAAACATAAGTTTGTATCGTCACTCATTTACACAACACTCTGTATAGTTGAAAATAATTTTAGAGTGTGGATTTTAGGAGTGGCTACAACTTTTGTCTAAAATACTTTTCTCTAACTGTAATAATAAAGCCGTAATCTTCCGTCCTCGCATGGTCTGGACACCCTGTATATTGGCATTTTTGAATAGTACGCTACAAAATATTCCCACTTTATATGAATTACCTTGCCCCTATTCCTAATAGTTATGGAGATATTTTATTCGTTTTTGTATAATCTATCTCAAAATTACGTTAAAAATATTTAAAAATTCCTCGGTGTTTTTCATATGATACAATATGCCGCGATAGCTTGATCTGTGTGAAACTTGTAAAAATAGGTATCGAAATGAAACGTAATGGAAAGAATATGTAAACTGTATATTTTCGGTATAGATAATAACACCTTACAACAGAAGAAGATATGCAATCGTTATTACTTCCGGTTGTCAGAAATGATTTAACGCATTTTCACTACTAACATATATACATACATTCATTTCCGGAGGAAGGGGTTCAATACTATGTTTTCTTTTAAACTTCTCAAAATATTTCATAGTTTTTACGCAAGCTACAAAAATGTTGTCTCCAATTTCAAGGTAACCTTGAAAATATTTCAAGAACAACAGAGTATGCATACATAAGGTAATTTATATAAAGTGGAAATATTTTGTAGCGTACTATTCAAAAATGCAAAAATATACACTGCTGGCCCGTTTGAAACTTTAAAGGCGTCTATAAGTAATGCATTTCATCGAGCAGCGATTTCATATCCGTATCATGGATCACGCACGACAAATGCAAGTGGGAAAATTGCGTTGGTGGGGTAAAGAGAATACCACAGCAGGTGTAGTAGTTACTATATAGCTTAGTATGCTCGCAACAGCGTTGGTTTGCAGTTAGAGCTAGTTGGATATTCATATCGTATTAAAATATTTTATGTTGGCGTTATTCATGTCTTACTTTAAAAATGTTCTTTGTTGGAATTTAAAATTTAATTTACAGTACTATTTTCTACTATTTTTGAAATCTATTATTATTAGACTCATTATCTTGGTATCTTCAATACAATGTAATATCATACCCATTTTCTTTTGTTTTGTGTGCTACTATTATTAAGCTTTTTACTTTGATTTTGTAGTATTAAAAGCGTATTCTAATAAATTGCTGTCTCTGAATATAGTATTGTCTTTCTTCTAATCTGCTTTATAATTCTTTCGTTTACTTGCGAATATTAATCTTAAAACCTATTAAGACATTGCGCAATGATTAATTAAATACACAATAGTAATTCCTTTACTTAATGTAATTTTTCACGCAATTTATGCGCTATGCTTTTTCTTCGACAACATACAACCTCCGTTGTCTCGTACGTCGTACTAGCTGTTCATATGTATATATAAGTATAACGCTGTGGCAACTATGTCGATATTTTATATTACTAGTAGGACTCAAGCTCTCTCAGGACCGACAGTGTATAGGGTATCCCATTTAAAATAACGGAACAAGTATGTGTTTACCTACTTTTGAGACACTCTGTATAATTAAAAATATTTTAAAGTTATGCAGAACATAAATTGGGATAACGTTTCTTTATAACTTTTTTCTCTATTTTCAGAAAAATGGCAGATATCTAAGATCCACGTTCAAACGGGACACCTGTACATTACTACGCTGGTCGTAGATGTATTCTTGCAACTTTAGGTGCTTTCGTTTTCCATGCGCTTCTGATGTTTTGCTTCACTTGAGTTACCAACTGCATTCTTTTAAAAAATCAAGTGATGTGGAAATGCACTTTTACGATGCACTTTACTGAAGTGCGTCAGATGAATGTGAAGCAGACTGATAGCGCGTCACTTGTTGTGATACGCTTCACTTAACCTATAAGAAGCGTTCGTTTTTGTGTTTCACTTGGTTCTTGCATTTCCGTAATACTTCAGCTGACGTCACAACTGAAGCGAAGCGCATGTAAAATAAAAGCTATATTTGAGCCAATTAAAAGAAGTACCATCTAGTCACTAAACGCGCGATTTACAAATAATTAGTTTTATTATTTTTTTTTTGTGAAATTTCAGTAACACTAAATTATAATTTTTGCTATTACCTACATCAGATAATCTTTCATAATCTAACATTTATTAACACAAGAAAAAAAAAACGGGACGGCCCCATTATTCTTAAACACTACTCACGTAGCAACAATAAAGTATTTACATGTTTAGAACTGAGTACCTTAGATACTAACCTTGTTAAGTATTAATTAAGTTAAAATTGAAACAGTCCGACGAATATGGATCATACAAAGTATCGGTACTTTTAGACATGCTACGACAAACAAAGAAGCCGGAATTGTAGCCTCCTAGCGTACAAACTAAAATTAAAATCTAATAAACACATATTTTCCATATTTCATCAAAATATACAGGGTGTAGCAATCGTATCATTTCTTCCATATCTCCTTTGCTATGCAAAATACAGAAAATATTTAAATACAAAAGTTGTTTAGTTTTATGTAATTTATAACGTAAAATTATTCTATGATATAAGTACACGATTTTTTGTTTGGCCGCAACCACCAGTACCTTTACAGTTTTAAATGGAGTCTCATATACAGGATTTCTCAGTGACACCGTTCATTAGAAGTTTATAGGGTTCTGGCCCAAATATAAATTCGAAAATTCAGAATTATATATAGTCGATTATGTTCTTTTCAATTAAAATATTATTAGATTTCTAGCGTTTCCTGTTGTACCGGAAGTCGCTCTGTACCTTATTATTTTTAATAGAACATCCTATATATTTTTACATACTTTGATTCATCTATTTTTAAGCTTTATGAATACCTTTAGTTTTTGCAATTCGATTCGGATCATTTGTAGTTATTCGATTTTTTCTGAAAAATTTGCTATAACGGATATTTCTTTTAAAAAATCAGGGAATACTCGATTTTAAGGATGTCAATTTAGAATTCATAACATGCTTAAACAATATGTTGGAGTATATTTTAGCGCCGAGAACGGCTGTCTACATTGCGTGATTACTTTACTATGGACGTTAACTTTTCTAAATTTTGAAGAACCATAACTAAATTTTTTTCAAATAACACCTCCCATATTTTATTACTTAGTCGTCTTCAGCTTCCAATTCTACATCTTTTATGTCTGATATAACCCATACCTAAAATTGATAGTTTTGGAGATAATTAGATTTTTTAGTGTTCTTGACGCTGATTAGTATGCAGTTCATGAAAAAACTATTTAATTACGTATTTCTGAGAAACTTGAAAATTTATAATGTTTTCATTGGAACACCCTGTATATTTGGACATATTTACAAACATAATTTTATTTGTGATATAAAAGCTTCAATACACTATTGTCCTTAAATGAATAATAAAATAGTTGTTGGAATTTAGTTGATGCCAAAGAATCATTATTAATAGTAGGCTTTGTTCATTTCAAGCCAAAACAAATAGTATGTCCATTGAAATTGTTAATAACGTTATGTGTCTAATTTGTATGTCTGTAATGTGATGGAACTCGAAACTAGTGCAGGGAGAGCGAAATTATTTGAGGGCATTTGGCAGCTCTGGTTTATTTATATTCCTAAACTTGCCACCAAATATCCAACTTCGTTATTATCATTCTCAGTGGCGTAACATTGAGGTACCTAGTATTCATTCCAGAAGTTTTTGGTTAATAATAAGAAAACCAATACACTGACAATAAGAAGTTGTTTTAAACATATTTTTATCTGAAAAGAATAAATAATGTTACAAATAACAGAACCATTGTTTGAGTTTTAAATTAATTTAAATGCTGAAAACGTTGCCCATGTTCTTGAATACATAAAGCAACTCTTCTTTTCATATTATCGAATACATTTATTAATATATTCTAATAATAATAATAACAGTCTTTATTGTGATTAGTTAAGTGACAATAACATAGATACGTACGCAATGTATTAATATACAGATTGGGGGAGTTATAGGTTTATATGTACCGTGCATATTACACACACTAGCGCACGCATATTTTACACGTACGTATCATCTGTAGGCGTAGCAAAGTTACGGTAGTGGGCAGATATTCGTAAAGGTTTTCGACTTTCAATCGTATTAGTGCGGCAGAAGTGTCGTCAGGATGTACATGTTTGCTTTTAGGAATTGGTACATGTAGGTCGATTATTTAGTTTTCCAAATGCTGTATCTATGCAGTAACATTGAACTGAAACAAAACTATAAAAATTGTAACTAAAATAAAATTCTTATATTCAAAACGAAATATAATTCTATAATGAACTTTACAAAAGCGAGCGAGGAACGTGCTTCTCTCTTTCAAATGCATACCCGTTACGACATGCACGGCAGCCCTTCCTCTCTGCATCACATACATAGTACATGTCTATATGTGTGTATTTGAAGTCGAATGGGAACCTTTCACTACCCCCATCTATATACGCTAACCACATGGAAAAACATAACTAGTGTTTTGTGCTTACAATTAACTAAATCTAAAATTCCTCGTTTTAATAAATATGTAATAAATAATCATATGGGAGTGCAAATGAACAGAAACTACAGACTATTGATGTTGGATCCAATAGCTGTTAAACAAACCGAATGCTATAAGAATAAAATAATTTACTGCTTCTCTGCAAGATAACTACGGATAGTGCTTCCAAATGCCTTCGATTCAATAGTGCATAAACGCAATATGTGAATGATCTTGTTAACAAAGTAGTATTGCACCGTGAAGGTGTAATTAAGTTTGTGTGACGGATATTTATGTGATGTATGTCCATACGAAATTGCAATCTAGTAAGCAAGTAAGCTGGTGTTCGTACACTAATTATCTTATGATGGAGCTTTAAGTAATGAAATATTCTACAATTGTTCATATTTAGCTAACTTAGATCGGATAATTTATGTGTTACTCTGTCATATTTTCGAGTGCCAAATATATCTATATCTGATACAAGAATTTTGTACCCTTTGCAATAACACAATAAAATACACTTTACAATATTGCAACTGCCCAAGTATGTCTATACTGTACGGTGGTACACACAGGTACACATATCGTCACAGAACATATCGTGTGTAATTTGATTCACCGCTTTAATTGTAACTCCTCTAGATTATGTAATCGATTGTTGCATACAGTATTTTTTAAATAGCCAAACATAAAAAATTCTAAAGCAGGCAGATCGGGTGAAAGTGGTGGCGAACGATCTCTACTGATTAATCGATCCGCATAAAATTCTTGAAAGAAAGCGGATTGTATCTTGTACTGTATTAGCAATTGCACCGTCCTGTTGTAAGTAACCGTATTGTATTTCATCATCATGTAATTGCTCAACAAATGATCCCAAAATATGACCGATTATTCTTCTCCTGGACATTGCTATCCATACACCTACTTTGATATGGTGCAGTGCCGTTATAAAAATCAAATAACGAACGACACTGACAAATTTAATTGACAAATTATTTTGAACACTCGCAACAATTTTGAAGTTAGCAAGTAAAACTTATCTAAGTCAGGTATGCCAAATGGCCTCAAACAATTTCGGTCTCATTATATTAGACAAACGCTAAATATTTCTAGTCGAACTACAGAAAAGCTACACACAGCGTTATCGTGAGAGCCGAAAATGCGTTGAGCAACAAGGCAATGTCTTTGAACATTTATTAAGTTAGGCAAAATGTTGAATAGGTAATAAAAAATCAATTATTTGATTATTCTGTTTATTGTTTTTGTACAGGGTGGTCAGATAAGAATGCAAAGTGCTGTATCTCTGAAACTATTCGTCTTAGAGACTTGCCGTAAAAATTTTTAATACTAAAGTGGTCAAAAGAAGACCGTGGAAAATATTTTCAGATTTCCAAGATGGTCGCCAGGAGGCGTAACCGGCATCTTAAATTTTTAAAGTGATTTATCACTGAAATCCACCCGTCGAAAAGTGTTAAACAAAAATTACTCGAGTAAAGCTTAGCTTTAAAAAGCATATATTTTTTGGTAATATTTACTGGATGGATTTCAGTAAAAAATCACTTTAAAGGTTTAAGATGCCGGTTACGCCCCTGGCGACCATCTTGGAAATCTGAAAATATTGTCCACGATCTTCTTTTGACCACTTTAGTGTTAAAAATTTGTACCGCAAGTCTCTACGACGAATAGTTTCAGAGATAGCACTTTGCATTCTTATCTAACCATCCTGTATTGTAAACATTATATTTTGTTATTATCTTCTATGATCGAGATAGAATTAAATGTTAACAAATTTGTTAAGCTTTGAGCTCATTTGTTTATTTTTTTTGTTAAAGATAGCTATGTATTTGATATTTTTTGTTCAAAACGTTATGCTCTTTCCAAATACGTACAATTTTTTTGGCTTGAAGTGAAAGAAGCCTACATTAATAATCTTTCTTTGACATTGACTAAATTCCAAGGCAACTAGTTTATTATTCATTTAAGGACAATAGTGTATTGAAGCTTTTATATCATAAATAAAATTGTCTTTAGAGAATATGTCCAAATATATAGGGTGTTCCATTTTAAAAAATTATATATTTTCTAAATTTTTCAGAAATACGTAATTCAATTTTATGAACTGTTATTGTTGAATTGTTATTATTTCAAACTACTCACTATGGTTTCAAATAATGGCTCACAGATGGCCTTAGTAATGAAGAAAAAAGGATAGTATATCAATAAAATCAAAATCTCTATCAAATGAAGTTTTTACGTTTTTTACAGTTACAATAATTAGAAAGAATTAGATGCAAATGATAGTCAAAAAACTAGTATCTTTAAAGCTAAACCAAATACGAAGATCTTCTTTATACCATTGTTTGCAAAATACTATACTAATGTAGAAACCGCAAATTTAGAGGTGCTCCGCAAATACATCAAAAATTGGATAATCTGCACATACTTTCCTCTAAATTACTAAACAGTAAATTTAGTAAAGCGATGAAAAAGTTGATTTCATTAATATAAACATTTAATTATCTACCTCATTACCATATTACAGGCAGTTGTAGTATTTCATATGAGCCCGACATAATGCAGAGTTTTCTTATAGGTGATTTGGTATCTGTGTATACGCCACAAACAAATATTAGTGCATGTGAAATAATGAGAAATGGACAATATATTTTACTGGCTCTTGAAGGATGTTCAGAAATAGTTGGATTACAGCTGAAAGGTCCGGATGTATCGAGTACAAATTCTGACGATTTATATGGACTTCTCGAAAATACTGGAAAAGTTTTCGAACTCAAAGAAAGTGATGTGTGCTGACCAAAATAAATGGTGCAATATATCCCAAGGAATTGTTTTGGGTGTGTTAAATACTTTCCGAAAAAACATGTGATGTTTGCTGATTTATTAGTATGTTATTAAATACAGAAAGTGATATTTGAGGCGGTAATCTATACTACTTTTTAAAATACTTAATGCGCTGGCAGCAGGTGTATGTAAAAATTTTATGTATAGATTGCAGTATTGAATGAAAAAACAAGAATGATATTTTCATTTTACACGTTATTCTTTTGGTGTATTAGCATATTAAGACGCAAAATTAATCGTTACAAAAATTGGTTTATTGTATGTGCTTTTTCATTAGATCAAATCATTTTTAAAATATGTGAAATATTCCTAACCTAATTAGGTTCATTTAATATTTTGTAGCTGATAATTACAAAATAAATTAAAATATTATACAGAAAATACAACTTTCCTAGAGTCAGAATACGCTGCAATTTAGTTATTAAAAAAAGATCCTATTGCTTAATAAATGTACGTGGAATGGCCAGTACAATGCAGTAAAGAAAATACACAACAGAAAATAGAAATTTAGATTTACTGAACTGCTATCTTTGAGATAATGGTAGTATTAAGTAATCCGAGAGTTATTAAAATATTATTACTAAATTCACGTTAAATTATTTTATGGAAATTTTGTTAATCAAATGGCTAATTAGATTAGGGAACGTTTTGTAATAATGGAAAGCAATTGTCATTACAGCAAGCACAAACAATATACAATGATTCATTGATATTAATATGTAACATTACAACAATTAATCACATTAAATAATGTCAAATAGAGAACGGATTCATCTTGCCAACCAAACTCTCACATCCATCTGTATGGCTTGTGGATTGATTTTTAATCCTTCCTATTTTCTTGACCTACAAGTAGAAAACTAGTTGGGATTAGAAGATAAGTATTTAAAGTTCATAACCTGTATTGTATATAATAATTATAGATTTGATTAAATACCCATTCAAGATAACAATGAAATATGTAACGAAAGAAAGTAGGAATTTTAAGGATAAAGTATAATATAAAAATTATGTATAAATAAATTATAATACCTATCTACCTACATACAATGTAACTTACCGAAAATAAAATAGACGCGTTATCTTTGAAAATTATTAAATTCTAGTTTATCATTACTCATCATTTACAGGCCGATTTGCCAAAAGCACGGTGTGATGGGTAGATCGTAGGTTTTCCATACATATTATTAGACAATGTGTGGGTAGATAAGTGCTCTGGATTCCTTTTGCTTAGCGATAACACTATTTATATGAATTGGCAGCATTTGCCCAAAAGAGAGTAGCGTAAGCGAAAATTGACGGCGATGTAGATCATCAACGTAATTTTAAGGATGAAGCTATTCGAAGAAGTAAAGTCGGGACAGATCTCTCCCGGATAAATATGAGTATGGAGGAGTCAACATGTTGACGACAGGTTAACTTCGTATCTAAAATGAAATATAGATATTGTGTTTATAGAGTATATAGAACCTTTCACTTTCACTAAATAGTTTATCAATGGAAGCGTTCCTGTTGCACGAGAATCTCACAGAACTACAAGGATCTATTATCTTATAGGTCTGCGTCTTCAGTTAATCGCAGTGCACAAGTAAATGGATCATTACTGAATAAAGTGTAAATATCAATATCACCGGTATACAATAAAAGCTGTTCCATATGATAGGACAATCTTAGCAACATCTAAAATACATAATTGATAGATCAATGAACTGTTAAATATGTAATATAAAATGTTTTTCCACTACTAGCGTTAGAAGACGTCATTATTTGGTATGTTTATCGGGCCAAGAAGGTGAATTTCTCTCCTAGTAGTCAATAAAAAAATTATCTCCTAAAAGTAAATAATAAAAACAATTGACAATAATAATAGTAATTATATACCAAAAAAAGAAGACATTTTTAATAATGGCTAAGCAAGGAAGCAAATCAAATATCTTGAAAAATCTGCCTGGTTTATATACTATTTTTTCCACTACTTGTCATATTTAACCGCTTTTTCAATATTATTTTTAATATAATAAGCCGTTCCGATAAATGTTTAATTTAAGATATCCATAGAAAACATGTTAGTCTGTAAAAACAAATGAATACATTTAATGTCAAATTGAAATCAAATTCATGTCTTGTCACAAAGGTGAAAAAAATGTCAGACAGTAGTTGTACTCCTGCAGAAATCCGCAAGGAAGCAAATCAAATAGAGTATGAAAATTTTACTGGTACACTGGCTTGCAAAAAATCTCGTTTACACCTTAATGTCAAGCAAGTTTTTTTTGAAGATTATTTTTCAATGTAAGCTGACTTTAGATTTGACAAATTGACACTATTCTATAGATTTTTATTGACTTATAAAAATAATTTTATTATTGGAAATTGAAACGTCAAATTAGAAATGTCACAAAAGGTGAAATCAATATAGGTAAAACATACCAAAAACAATTTTCTAATAATAAAATTATGATTTATTCAATAAAAATGTATAGAATAGAAATAATTTGAATATAAAACCATAGATGTCGTATAGATGCACGAATGAAATCCGCAATTCAAGAAAAAAGGTTAGGTTAACATTTCCCAACAATAAATAAAGTAAGTAGGAAATACGTAATTTGGTAAACACTACTTATTAAAATAATAATTAATAGCGCAATAATGGCAGCTTATGTTAATTCCTGACGTACTGGCTTGCAATAAAATCTCGTACACCTGGTTTTACCTATATTGATTTCACCTTTTGTGAAATTTCTAATTTGACGTTTCATTTCCAAAAGTACACTATTTTTATAAGTCACCACAACCTCTATGCATAGTGTCACATCCGTCAAATCTAAAGTCAGCTTACATTGAAAAATAATCTTCAAAAATTAGCTTGCTTGACATTAAGGTGTACGAGATTTTATTGCAAGCCAGTGTACCAGTATTTTTCATACTCTATTTGATTTGCTTCCTTGCGGATTTCTGCAGGAGTACAACTACTGTCTGACATTTTTTTTTGGTATTGTGACAAGACATGAATAAAATCTCAATTTGACATTAAATGTTTATTCATTTGTTTTTACAGACTAACATGTTTTCTATGGATATCTTAAATTAAACATTTATCGGAACGGCTTATTATATTACATTATTATTGAGAAAGCGGTTAAATATGCTAGTAGTGGAAAAAATAGTATATAAACCACGGCAGAGAAGATTTTTCTCAGCCTCTTAGCCATTATCTTCGCGTCTCGGGAAATAATACTACTCGGCTGAGAAAAATGTCTTCTCTCCCTTGGTATATAATTACTATAATAAACAACTGGAAGAGGTAATAACAAAATTTACATGACGTATAAATTTCTGTTATTCAAAATTCAAATATTAATTTCAATGTTTTCGGTTATTTACATTTTGTTATTGTCAATTTATTCAACTGAAAAAGTTGTCACGAAAATATGAAAACTGATACTATACAAGTAAGCAAAGGTTGCTTAAAAGAAATAAAATATTCATGAATTGTATAAATTGTAGCATAAGTTACATGTGGTGATGTACTTAGTTCTGAAATGAATGTTAAATGCTTGTATTATGCGTCAGAGATAATAGCTAAGGCTCCGGTTTATAGTTTATGCTTCAGTTTTGTCGATACTTAAACATGTGATTTTGACAGAAATTTAACTACAAACATGTCAAAATCGTGAACTCAACCATTACCACAACCACAGACTACATGAGATCGGCAACTTAATGATAAATTATATTCCAAGAAAAATCACGGTAGACATGACATAGGTGGCAGTAGCATCACAGAGCGGAAAATTTTAAATGATGCATTAATGTTTGCTACACGTAGCAATAACTACCATAAAAGTAACTTTTATACAGCAACTATGCAGGAAAGCGCATATTGAACCGGGTCGAACGAATCGCAAACACCGCACGAATCGAAATAATAGTTATTTGTGTCACAAGGGGCGTAAGTAAGGTTTTGCGGTCGAGGATATTTTTTACAGGCTGAGGCGAAGCCGAGACCGCAAAACCTTACTTACGCCCTTTGTGACACAAAATTTTTCCCACTACCGACTCAAAATTATATAAAAGAAGATTTTATAGTAAACTTTGACGTCAGATTTATATATTTTCCATCTATCAAATTTAAATCAATGCATGCTTAGTACATGCATCAACTGTATACATTTGTACATAATATCTATGTCATTTGTATTGTTGCCATGGAAAGAAAATAACGAATTGTCATTCGCGCATCACGCACATTATTTGTAAATTTAAAAAAATATTCCTATTGATTTCATTAAAAAACTTAAAAAAAAAAATGGATAATTTCGTAAATAATAATGAAATCGAAGAGGCGACTAATATTTCTTGCGCATCGTTGCTCTCAAATAGGTCGAAAAAAAGATATAAATTGGCATATGAATCGTTCAAAAGCTGATGCTTTTCAAAAAATGCTAGCCATATCAATGAAATAACATTATTGGCATACTTTCTTGTTCAATCCGAAAATTTAAAATCTCCATCAAGTTTATATTCAATGGTAAAATCTATGCTTTTTATAAATGAGTATGTTCCCTCGAGCCGAGTTACTCCCTCGACGTTTACGCGGCTCGGTTCCTAAATTCAGCTCTCGGGAATAATAACTGTCATTATTGACTCGTATAAACTATTATTAACACTAGTGAGAAAATGTTTATAACTCTAATGACAGTTACTTTATTGATGTAAATATTGATATATATGTACCAGCATTACAACAATTACTATATAATATGGATTCATTGGGCATCAACATTAGTTTCAAACAATCTCATCAATATCCAGTTTTATTATTTTAATAGGAATAAAAAACGTCAACAAAACTTTCTAACGTTCAGTGTCCTCTGCATTATGTCTACAGAAAAATATGATGAGGATGTATATAATACGCATTACAGTTGTTAGACAAGAACATAATTCACGGATGAATTTTTCAATCTAATTGCTGGTGTCTTGTAGTCTGTGCCACAACCTTAAGCATGAAATATAAGAGTCAGAGTTTGTGCTTGAGGTTAAGTCGGTGTTTAGCACGCCATTTTGATACATTTGTAACGACATTTACGTAAAAATCGCCTGCTCATGCATTGGTACATACAACTGTAAGCATGCATTATAAATCTGAGACTAAATCTACAAAGTTCGGCAATACACTGCGTCCAAAATTTAGTGTTCACCATTGGTATTATAACTGCCTTGTTATTAGCACTACAAAGTTGATTAAATTAGAAAACTGGTGATACTTTTTATTCCGATTGAGATGGTGAAAGCAGAATATTCCGTTTCCGAGATATTCGCTAAAATACGATTTGTTTAATGGAACGCTCTGTATATTTTAGATACTTTTAAAGAAACCAATATTTTTAACAAAAGATTGCTACTACATTACTACTGTAAACCTAAAAAATAAGAAAATAAAAAAGAACTTGTATTCAAATGTCGACGTAAGTTAATTAGCGCACTCTTAGGATAATTGGCATTGTAAATCGCAAAACATCATCACATGAAAATGGTAAGGAATAGATTCTGTTTCCTTAATCGATCCCAAGTCAACTAGAGTAAAAACAGAAAAGCATGTTCTGAGGACGTATATTGTAAAAAGCGCTAAACTTCACTATAGAAGCATCAGATCGCACCTAACACTATTGAAGTTAAAGTTTTTAAAGTATTGCTTTACATAACTTTTTACGTTTTATGATTACATCATGATTATTACATATTATTATCATTACCTTATTATTATATTATGATTACGTATATACTAAGTATAAAACCGTTCCTTTCCTCTCCCGTCTGTTTATATAGCAACAGCTGAGCAATATTGCACCCACTATTTTCGCGCAAGCAGACACAACGTATTTAAAAAGCAAGACTACCCAGGTAGCAAATTTTGGTGTAAATACGGTTGTAACACCGTAATCCAACTTAGATTGTGCAACAAGTTTGATTACAATTTGATGTAAAAGTCGTTGCGCACACCTCTCACGCACGTATCAACAACTGTATTTTTCTACAGGATTTTTGTAACCGGTCACATTTATCCATTGAGGTAGTATACTAGGGAGACCCTATGAAGCATACTTACTGTATTTTCAAAACGGCGCACTGGGCGGGGCTAAGTGTAGCACCAATAGGGCTGCATCACCAGGTCCGCACTACTGAAAATTATAAGTATAATTTTAAGTCTCCACTTGACAGATGGCTTTATTTAAAATTAATTACGTCATCCCACACCTGTTAGGCCCAACGTCCATAAATGTCATAATGTGACAATAAAACACTGACTATGTAATAGTTTATTTATGTACCTACATACAGGGGCACCAACTGAAATTTTCCAATTACGGCCCTGCACATTGTTTTTGTGTCATACACTGACCTATGAAGTGTTATTTTAGACGAATTCTTCTTGTCAACTCTGTTTCTAGTGTTACAACTACGTACAGCATAAGAAACCATAATGTCTTCTAATAGTTTACTATATCATATAACTGTAATAAACAATTAATGCAAACATACACTATAATCTACGTATTTTACGTAAGTGTAGTACCAATATGGCCGACCTGTACCCGTTTTAACCACGTGATGTCGCCTCCCTACTATTCTACCTCAATGCATTTATCCCTACTTGATACTTTTCCCAAAGCAGTACACTATATGTTGGTGGTACATGGTATCCTACGTTATTATAACGTTGCTGATACTTTTCCTCAATGTTGTTATTGTTGCGTAGTATCAACTATATTCAGACATTTCTATTTACACGTCATGGTAATCATTATTTCTAAAATAATCATTTGAAAACCGTTTTTTGCTGTTGTACTGTTCTGCTATACATATCTGTATATTTTACTTGAGCTAATCAAAGGAACTTAAAAGAATGGCACTAACGCTAAACTAAAAGAAAACATTTTTAAGCCTATAGGTATGCAGACATAGATCTATATTTCAGTTTTCATTTCTTTGAACTACATACAACATAATGACTAGAATAAACGGAGGTATAAAACACTCACGACCGTTTGCACCGTCCTTAGTTAAAGCAAGTTATAGTTATAATTAGATTAAATCTTAGTTAAATCGGAATTGTAGTTTCACGGAGACCTTAACAAAAGATTTAACTATTGATTTACATTTTAATCTTTTGTTAAAATCTCCGTGAAACTAAAATTCCGATTTAACTGAGATTTAATTTTAATTATAATTTAACCTGATTTAATTAGGGCGATACAAACGGCCGTTAGACATTATATAAAGGTATAAAAGATTTAACTGCCCGCAGAATTAATACGTTTCCATCAGATTCTAAAAATGATTATCACATTGGGAAATCACTGACCATATTGCTATACAAAAAGGGAAATAAGTTACTCGTTGGTTAAAAAATAACTAAAATTACACTGGTTACGAATGACACCCATTTGATACTAATATTATAGTAACAATCTAGTTTTCCTGTGACCTGGGTTACCGTATTCACTACAATATTACCGTACAAGAACGTTACAAAATTAACTACCGTCGCATTGTAACGTCAGTCACAAATTGTTGTTTGGGTATAAACAAATACTATTACATTTTATATTCATTTCGTGCATTTTATGAAAGAGAAATAATTAGTACAAAACTAATAAATGTGGAGGATACTATTATAATATATAATATTTTCAAAATTATTTCAAAATCTATTGCCTATTCAATTCTATTGATTTATTGTTCATGCTAGAGTTGATCACGTTCACAATAAAACTGTTCCATAGTAGTAGTAGATACGCATCGTTTTTTACTTTATAGCCATTTTATGATTCTTAAGTGGATGATTTCAGCATGCTCTATTAGTATGAAACACTATCGATGATATAAACACTGGTGACAGAGGTACGTATTCAGTTATTTAATACGGAGAAAACCATAAATGCTACAAACAATATACATATTAATAAATCAGCAACTTACTGCCAATATTATATTTAATAAAGGAACATTTTATTATGTAATATATTCCCATCTGGTATGCGGAATAATATTACTTAAAAGTACATACATACATTTATATGTTGTAGACTTATGTTACTATGATGTACCAGACGTAACGTAATTTTTTGAGTCTGATAGGTAATAAAATAAAACGTAATGCAGTAAAGGTAGTATTTTATTTATAATATCAATTACCTTATGTACAACCAAAATTATTATCAAAGGTCCTAGATCTCTCTTCCGTTTTCCTATACCTAACAATTTATAAAATCTAAAGTTAAGCACCATATTTTGAGGTCTTGGAATTAACACTTCAAATTTACATTGACTACCGGACATTAACAAGCCTAGACTACATAATTATAGTTGCAGTTTGTCAGAAAAATGCTAGATTGTTTCTTCAGCAAGTGTTGGCTATCACGTGTGTGGTGATCCTCCACCAATAGTCTGAAAGACGAGCTTATAACAGATACAGATAAACGCATCGCTTGCTTTCTAGAATGTGCAGGAGCTCTGACCAGTTTGGCAGTTTTTCCAGAATCAGCTCTTGCCGTATCTACAAGAATTAATTCTGAAGTATGATAGTAAGAAAATAGCAAATGAGTGGCACTAATTATGGCGTGCATTTATATTTATCTGTTTCAAAACTTAGATCTATCTGGCTTCATTATTACACTTTTCCTTATTTGAAGTTGCAACTTGAGGAGATTTGATGAAGTAGACGATTCTGTCTAACCTATCGGTCACCTACATATTTAGTATGGCATGACGCAAGGTAAATTCAAAAATTGAGCAGTGCGTTTTTGCACAATACCTCAATAGCAGTTATTGTGATTGTACTCGTCGTTTTTATTGTCTTATCCCATGGTCACTTTGTGTGTCACTTGTCACTTGTGTCCCATGGCATACAATAATCAGAAGGAACAAGAGCTGATCATGGGATTTATGCCCAGAATAGTAATGTGCCATGTTGGGAAGTGCGTTTATTTATATTTACATTTTATTTGTTGTGCTTATGTTAGGCTTTTTTGCTCTTGACAAACGAAGTTCGGTCTGTTTTTTAGTTAGTGTTTAATTATTGCTATTTTTGTAGATATCAGTTTTAGTTTTTGTAGATATATAAGCAACACAAAGCTAGGTTTGGTTCATAAACAGTTGATATGTTGGAAAACATTGTATGAGTAATAACTAGTACCTATATTATAGGGTGGTTCGCCGGGAACTGCCACGATCGATTGTAGGAAAACTATAGCTAGGAATGATCTAAAATTTTGACGCTATACTAAAGTCGATAGGGGCCATTCGCCTAAAATATTTTCAAGATGGTGGCACTCCGGGGTATACCGAAAGTAACCATCAACTTCGTAATTTTAAATGGCATATCCTGTATACAGGCTATTCCATTTAAAATTACTTCTAAACTTCTGCTTATATGGAAAAAGTGCAATTGATTATCTGCCTGCAAATGTCAAATTTTGCATAAAAATGTCAAAAACTTCAAAAGGGTTAGACTTAGGTGTATGACATTATAGGCAGATAATCAATTACACTTTTTCCATATATGCAGAAGTGTATTTAATTTGAAGTAAATTCTCTCAAGTAGATTACCTGATTAAATACTATTTGTATAAAATTGTTACCATTATTAATACAGAGTGTACGAAATATACGCCTGAAAATGGAATCGGAAAAATTACCGAAAGTCACTTTTTTTAATGGAAAGTGGCAATTTTTGTAATTTTATCTTGTTCGGCATTAAAAATAAGGGTTACTTTGCCTAAGCATTATCTATTATAAAAATGGATAGTTTTCGAAATATTGGCAAGTTAGTATTTTTATCTTCTACAATACATACTATTTGCATTAGTTCTTTTTTAATTAATTAGCCATGACAGTATTTACAAAATTATAAATTGTCAGTTGTCGAATAAAAATCATTTACCTTATAATAATTACAATAAGTCATGCCGAAGCACTTAAATTATACAAACAATGATTATGGAAATTTGTTTATTATTTATGGGGGATGTAATAAAGTTATTTCAGACGGAGTGTCACGTGCTAAAGAAGAGGAAGTGGTCTACGCTTTCACCACAGGACACAACCACAAATAAAATAACCGAAGTAAACTGGGCTACGGACAAAGTCATTAAGAGAACAAAGGAATTAACTTAAACAACTCGTAAATATAGCACCCAAGACCAAGACTGAAATTAAGCAAGCGACTAGAGAACTGGTGCACTTAGTTGCCAGCCTGGAGAGAAAGATGAAGACCTGTGAGGAAATGAGTAAAACACCCACGGAACGAAAAGAGACGAAGGAAATGGGTACTCAAACGGATCTACGGGTCGATGCGGTAGTGATCCAAACAGAGTGAGACGGCATTGAATTAGAACGGTGGAAGGAAGAAGACAATCTTAGAACGGAAGTCAGAGAGGGCTTGGGAATGAAAGAACAACTTCTTGGGCTTGCGCGTCTCCTGGATAAGTGCTGGCCGGAGGATATATACAAATACTAAAACCAAGACCGTCTCATGGAGTTCGGTCAGAACTAATTCGGAAGGGGATATCGCGATTATGCTGGATCCAGAACGGGCCTCGAATGACAAGTGTGTGAAAGACCTCCAGTTAAAGTATCCGGACCTGGAGGAAATTATAAAGAAAAATGGCAAGCAAGTAGACTATCTTCTGGAAACGGTAAGAACAAAGACCCGGGAAACAACGGAAAAAACAAAGGCCCTATATGCGTTGCCAATGGCAATAGACAGTGGAGGAGTAAACCCTATAGAAGACTCCTTCAACAAGATAAAGGAGCTGAAGCAAGCAATGGAGGTGCACCCCACTAAGAGAATAATACTGTTTGCGAGTGAAGGACTCAATCAGGAATGCATCTTCGCCGAATATAACATTGAGATTGGTCTTGCGACACCAGCCAGTAAAATTAAGACAAAGCCAGAGTCCAAGCCAGAAATACAGAAGTTAATAGTAAGAAGTGGCAAAACCAGATACCTACTGTAGGGGGAGGGGGAACCTAGGGGGACTTACTGCGATCGGTAAAAGACAACGTAGACATAGAAAAAGTCGGAGTCAAAGTCAAAGCTATCAAAAAGACAACGAAAGGGGACCTGCTATTTGAGGTCGAAAGAGGAAAACAAAAGGCGGGCGACCTAAGGGAAGCGATAGAATAGAAGCTGGACAGCGACGTAAGAGTTGCGGCAAACAATGTGACGCTACATATCCTAGACATCGACGCCACGACAACGAAAGAAGAAGTGGTGATGGTTATTAGGAACCAGACTGGATGTGGTGATTCACAGGACAACACGGTAATATCATTGAGACCCTGCAGAGATGGCAATCAGATTGCCACAGTGCAAGTCACACCAGGAATCGCTAACAAACTCCTCAAGGCAGGGCGAATGAAGATTGGATGGGTTGGGTGTAGAGTGCGAAAAAGAGTGTCTCTAAGAAGATGTTATAGATGTTAGGATTTCGGCCATACGAGGGCAGATTGCAGTGGTCCTGACTGCTCCGACCTGTCAGGGTGGGCGCTCACCCTATTGCGTTCCACCCTTAAAACTCCTCTGTCACTACCCCATCCCTGATCTCATAGTTTCAGGGTAACGGATGTGGCTTGGAGAAAAGTTTAATAGGGGAGGGCACTTGTGCCCGCCGCCGCCGTCGGAATATACGGTGGGTGAGTGAGTTACCCTACGGCACTCGCCCCGAAGAACTCTGCAGCTTCACTACCTCATCCCTGTAGGCCACACGCTGGGGAACGGGCGTGGCGAGAGAATTTTAGTAGGGGAGGATAAAAGTCGGTTCGCCGAGGAGTAGTCCGCCCGCTGGTTGTCTGGTTGGGGAAACCTTGGTTTCATCCTAAAACAACTCGGTGATTCTGAGACCCTACGGTTTCACTGTAGCTGCTGCGGTATCTCTATCCCGGCTGGGAGAAAGAGCATCGCAGTTGGCACTTTCGGGGTAGGGCTTCGGCCCGGCCGTCCCCGTAGTTCAGGCTTAATTCACGGGCGGGCTGGTTGTACCTCACGGCCAGATTCCGTTTCCTACGCTGGCCGATAGTTGCCATCCGCAAGGAGGCCTAGGCCCCGTAGGGTTAGATGTGAGGTAGGAGCTCGCTAAAGCGACTCCAACGGAAACCCATCAAACGTTGACAAGGGAACTTGTCTAACATGGGTAGCACGGGGGAGAGGGGCCCACCGGTTCGCCGGTCCTCTCCGAGTGGTGTTGGTCTCGTGCGGGCAGATGGTTTTCGCCCTCACGACTTCGGTCCTGGGGAGTGTGTGCATCCCCTGTGTTCGCCGTATACCTTTAGGTCGGTCGGCAGCTGAGTCCCTTCGGGGTCCAGCAACTCTGTTTCGTGCTCCGACCTGTGTGTAAATTGCTATCATTCCGGTCACCGAGTCAAGTACTGCACGAATAAATCTATCTGCCGGAAGTGTCATACGGAGGATCGCCGACACAACAAAGTGTTCAGCTTTCAGAGCATTGTTGAAGTCCCAACAAGGTGACAAAAGGCCAAACAAACCAAATAGAGTCAGAGACCTGCAGGTAAACCTCGGCAGGGGTAGAGTCGCGCACGACGTTGCATATGCGGTAGCCTGCGAAAGGAACGTCGACGTGATAGTGATAAATGAACCCAATAAAAAGATTTTCTCGACACCTGGATATATCACTGATCAAAACCAGAATGTAGCAATCTACGTTAAAAATAAGAATGCGGGAATCATCTACTTCTCTGGAGACGGATTTGTATGCCTGCAATGGAAGAAATGGTGTATTTTTGGGTGATACTCCTCGGCGAGTGTCAATTTTGTAGTTTTCAAATCATTTACGGATAATCTGATGTGGGAGGTCAAAAATACGAAGCTGGATGGAAATTCCCGCAGATTTCAATTCAAAGTCTCCACTATGAGGATCGCCAGCTGCGGACGAAAGCGGCGAGTATCTCATGGGCGGCGGAGTTACGCCTAAACGTCGCGAACACGGGAAGCAGGCCAGCCTTTGAGAGAGGGGACAGTAAATCTCACATCGACATCACCTGGGCCACGGAAAACATGGCGAACTGGATCCATAATTGGGTGGTACTCTGGGGGGAAGTGTTTACACACCACCACCACATATTCTATGAGTGGAACCAAAAAGAGTGAGCTCCTGCTGCACAAGCGTAAATTCACTCAGATGGTAACCGAGAAACTGGGGCCCGAAAACGAAACTTCGCTAATGAATCCCGAGGCTTTTATCTCCACACTCAGGAAAATTAATAAAACGAGCACTATCCAAGTCTCAAATGGTCAGCGCGTCATGCCATACTGGCGGGATGCAGACATCCAACTTAAAAGGTGCGAGTGCAATAAGCTAAGACGTATATGGTCCAACAATTGGGGGAAGGCTTCAAGATTTCCATGAAACACCTTGGCAGGTTACCTGTCTCCTTTAACTCGCCTGATGACACCAAGCTGCAAATCCTTAGAAAGCTCTTCCAAATAAAGAACGACGGCTTCATCAGGGGGTCCAGACTGGACACGCGAGTTGCCTTGTTCACAGAGAAAGAACTGGCGGATGCAGTGTCAGGTCAAAAACGTGGGAAACTGCCGGGACCGGACTGCCTAACCAGCGAAACTTTACAATTAGTAGCTGCAACAGTACCAAATGCCCTGCTGGATATCTTAAACCAGCTACTAATAAATCAGCGTTTCCCGGCTCAATAGAAGGAAGCTAAAGTCGTCCTCATAGGAAAAGCCAGGGTGGAAAATCCTGCAGAAGGATATAGACGCATATGCCTCCTGCCATGTTCTGGCAAAGCTATATGAAAAGTTGATCAAGGTTAGACTTGAAAAGGAGTTGGAGCAAAAGGCGCCGCTCTCGGACAGGCAATTTGGCTTTGTTAAAGGAAGGTCAACCACGCACGCACTAGGAACCGTAATCCGTAAGGTAAATACCTCCAAAGGGAAGTGGATCGCCATGACAACCCTTGATATGAAAAAGGCCTTCAACACTGCGTCCTAGAGTAAAATCGTCGGGGAGATGAAGAGAAGAGGTATTTCTCCGTATTCGATTAACTTGGTGGAGGACTATTTCAGTGATAGAAAGATCCACTTTGGAAAAGGGAGGATATCGACGGTTGGGTTCCCTATGATGGCGTCCTCGACTTGGAGTGAATGAGCGGTGTAACCGCGATAGTATATGTGGATGATCTGGCGTTGCTGATCGAGGTGGACGATGTGCGTGACCTCGTTTTTAAGACTAACGAATCCCTTGAGCAGGTAGGCTGCTGGATGGGTGAGAGCCTATTGGAACGACCCCGCTCCTTCCCCCTTCCTCTCCCTCCCTTCCCCCCCCCCCAGAAGACAGAGGCAGTGATCCTAAAGGACCCAAGTGGGTCTTCTCCTTAGACCTGGCTGGTACTAGGATAGCCCCCAACCGCGAGCTTAAGTATCTGGGTGTGGTTCTGAACCACAGACTGACTTTCAGCCCCCACATCAAGTACCTAGCTGAAAAGATCGAGGCGACCCAGGCGGCACTTACAAAAATCATGTCACACATCGGAGGACCAGGGACCAGGGGGAGAGCGATGCTGTATGGAGTTTTCCAGTCACAGATCATATATGTGATGCCTGCATGGGGGAAGACCTTCGACTATAAACAATACCGAGAGGCAATCGACCGCCTACAAAGGAGGACGCTAATTCGCGTGACTGGTGCTTACCGGACCGTGGTAGCCAGTACAGTTCAGCTGTTGGCGAGGGTTACCCCCATGCACCTGCTGGCACAAGAACACTGTAGGCTCTTCCAAGCGAGGAGAGAGGACATTGCCCCGAGGGAACCTAAAGAAAGGGAGTACACTCTGAAAAAGTGACAGAAGATCTGGACTAGCTGTGAGATGTCGTCAGTCTGAACCAAGACCCTGATTCCAGATCTAGTATTTCCTGACGCCGGTCGCCGGTTCAAGTTTTACCACGTGACATTTTTTTTTCGTTTTTAAAACGCACCATTTGTTTTTTATTCCTTTTTATCTCAAAAATCATGAACTTACGAAATATTGTTATTGTTTTACCCATACATTGTGAGCCATATGAGTTCAAATGTAACAAATGTAAATAAAATAGTTGTAAAAATCTTATTATACGTAATAATGCAGTTAAATCACGACAACCTTAATAACCAACAC
Source organism: Holotrichia oblita (assembly GCA_023690525.1). Taxonomy (NCBI): domain Eukaryota; kingdom Metazoa; phylum Arthropoda; class Insecta; order Coleoptera; family Scarabaeidae; genus Holotrichia; species Holotrichia oblita. The sequence continues at coordinate 123,889,551 of CM043016.1, read as the reverse complement.
AACTAACAAATAAAACGTATATTTTAGTACCTAGGATTTATATTTACAAAACCTAATGAAAATAACAAAATTATAAAATTTGCTGTGCGCATGCGCATCAATCGGCAATCTACATTTTGATCGAATTCAGTCACAGTGTACATCGCCATATGCAAGCTTGTGTTGTTTATTTGATTTTATTCGTGTTATTAGCCCACCTATTAGCACTGGCAGTCATGAGAGAGAGTTATAGTATAGTTAAGAGTATACCGTTATTAAGGCTCGTACAGACACGTTTACTAATTTAGTCGAGTAGCGAGCAATGTAGTAACTCGCTACGTGCGGACATCAGATTTTAGTTAAGTAGTTTAGTAAAACGATTTAGTCGAGTAAATCCATTTGATTCTATTTTTTCGGTCGAATAGAGTACCCCCACTATTTATAAACACCCACTAAACACGTATGAACGTGTTGTAAATTTAGTTTAGTACATTAGCAATTCATAGTAGAACAAAAATATCGTGGCGATGGATTGAAGACACTACTGTCAAGTTTGTTATAGAATTTGTCAAATATGAGTGTTTATGGAACATTGAAAATGCTATCTATAAAAACAGATTTGCAAAACAAAAAGCATATGAAAATTTGGAAAAGGTTACGAACATTCCAGCTTTTGGAGAAAAGGAGATAAAATTGAAAATAAAGAGTATTAGATCAACATATTCACAGGAATTTAAAAAAATTAAGGATTCTACGAAATCTGGATTTGGTGCCGATACTGTTTATGTTCCATCTATAAAATTTTATGTAACAAATAATCAAAAGCACTTTTTGACGTCATGAGTGCATTAAAATATTCTTCTAATTCTAACTCCTTCAGAAAACCATTTGATGCTCATAATGAAATTCTTCTGTCTATCCACTTTTTAACCCATATACCTACGCTTAGGTTAGTCAGAGAGTTCTTCTTCAATTTCTTCTGTTATATTTTTTATAATTTTGTTGAATTCCGCACGATGACGTCATCTGTACATCTTGCGTAACACTAAAATGTTTTGAGTGAAATGTGGACAGCTGGCATCCAGTAAATGTTTTGGTGGTAAGTAGCTACTCGCTACTCGACTTACTAAGCGTGTCCGTACGAGCCTTTAGCGTTACCGTCTACGTTGACAATATTTAAAATAGACCCTGTTGTGAAAGATGTTATAAGAACAACGGGTAAGTACTTTACAAAGTTTACATAGTAAGTACTTTACATAGGTAATAATATAATATGTATTTTTCATACATGCTGTGATTAAAAGTTGTGAACTACCACAACCTGGCGAGGAGATTAGAAAATATCCAGCAGTTTGTAACTATTAACTAAGAAAGCATTGGATATCAGTAACCTGGAAGATACGTCAGATTCCGATAACGCAAAATTTCTTGGTATCTTGTATACTAATGCCAGTCATCCTTACTGCTGATTGTAAGTAAAATACTAGCTGATAATTGCAATGCTTTCTTTCTTACAAAATATATTTACAGATTCCTCATCTTCTATTGCCGATGTTAGGCCAGAGTTGCGTATGATATCCTACTTACACATAATCATTTGTGACAACTGATCGTAAGTTATAGCTTTTTCTAATTTTTCACAAACTGATACTAGAGCTTTAATAATTACCATAAATTCTTCTATAGTTACGCATGAAGTTTAAAATATTTATATATTATTTTCTGGTTAATAGAATGCGCTCTACTTAACGTTTATTTTACTTTCGTTTTTTTTTTTACAGTATATGTACTGTTTATTTTTTATTTATGCATTGGTATTTACAGATAGTCGCGTTAGCTGAGGTGAATAAGTTGAACCGTACTGGTTGTATTGAAGACTATTTAAAGATAATATTGAGAGACGTAAAAGCTATACAAGTAAGCCTTAGATAAAACGAACATCTTCCAACCGATTATAGGTAAGATTTAATTTTGGTGCATTATTCTTGAGATATTTATGTAAAAAATTATTGTGGATAGTCATTATTATTATATTGTATTTTTTGAAATTCTTCCTAATTAAGAAATAATCAACTAAAATAACTTATTTTTTATTACTTATTTAGCCAAGACAATTTTCTATTTAATTAAAATTTTATATTAAACATAATATTTAGATGCTGTCTCAAAATTTGTCTGCGATATTTTAATGAAAAGGACTACTTATGAGGCGAAGTCAAAGAATAACTATAGTCAAAATTATTAAATCAAAAATCAGAAAATTTCCAAAAAGTGATACGTAATCACACCAAACACCACAACTTTATTTCAAGATCTGTAATGGAATGAAATATACATAGTGTCCAAAGTAAAATGCTCACGAGCTATGAAGTTGATTACTTAACAAGTTAGTAATACTTTCTACTTTGAATGATATAACAACAGAAAAAAAAGCATTCACATTGTCTTTTTTAATGGAATACTGAATATTTTTAAAGAAACCAATATTTTGAACAAAATCTTTATTACTTACTACTGTGAAATTAAAAATAAGCAAGGAAAAAGTACTTTCTGATAATTGTGCAAGTAGGCAATGATAAAATATTGTAGAATAAATAATCACATACAGGTTTTCCTAATTACTTGCCAAATGAATCATTTTTTGTGATTATTGATTCATCCTTAATAATTATTGCTGTGCGAGTGCCATTTATTTACTCTTCTCATAAAATGTAATATGCTGCATTGCTCGCCATTGTTAATTTAACCAACTTCATAGCTTTAATAATAAGTTTGCAATGGTAAACACCTTATCATAACTCTGGACATGGTGTATACTTCTAATAGTTTACGTAAACTAAAGATAGATACATAAGTACATATGTTAATACTTTTTCATTTGTTCACAGTTGCTGTGCGGTTTGATATTGCAATGGATTGCGACATTTATAAAACTATTGCTCCATGGCTAGTAGCTAGTGCACATGATGATGAGATGAAGGTAAAGCTGAGCGTAATTTGGAAAAGGCTATTGTTGGTCGTAAATCTTTGACTACTGCTGCTGAAAAAAATTAGGAATCAGCTGAGCTGTGAACATCTCCGCGATTAGGTCAGTGTTTTATAATATTTTAATATTTTTAGTTCAATAAGATATTTCAGTTATTATATACCATAATATGTAAAGAGATAATAAAGTTTGTTCTGTAATAAGATATATCACATATGATGTAATGTGCTGTATCATTTTTGCTAATCTTGAATTTTAGTTTCACTAATAAATAAAACATTGTAATTACTTTCTTTATTTATTATATGTGCAGATCATGTATGGTATTATATGGGTATATGATTCAATGTTAACTATTGTTAACAACATAAACATTAAAAAACATAAAATTTGTAGTAAGTTTTCCTTATATATTGTCATATGAAATAAAACATCTACGATATATATATATATATATATAATCCAAAGTTCCCTTCTACCATAATTATGGTGTAGGGCGTTTCTCTTCTTTTAGCTTTTTAAAAACTTCTTCCATTCTTTTCTATTTCTTGCCATGTTTTTCGCTTCCGTCTTGGTTTTGCCTTTCCTTTCCAATAACTCAGTGATATCATTGTCCCATGTCGCTCTCGGTCTTCCTCTTCTTTTATTTTTCATTATTCTTGCTTCCCATATTCTTCTTGTTTGTCTTGTATTCTCCATTCTATGTAAGTGTCCCCACCATCCTAACTGTCTTTCTTCAATATATTCTAACACAGACTGTATTTTTAGATCTTCTCTTATTTCCAAGTTTTTTATTCTATCCATCTTCGTGACGCCTTTAACTCTTCTTAGATACCTCATTTCTGCGGCCTGTATTTTACTCTTCTGTCCCCTATTTAGCACCCAGGATTCACTTCCATATGTTAGGATCGGTCGATATATTGCCTTTTATACTTTAAGATTTGTTTCACGGGATATCTCTTTTCTATTAATAAACTTATTTCTCATACTGTAGTACAGCTTTGTTGCTTTTTCTATTCTCTGGTTAATCTCTGCTTCCTGTGTTCCTTTCCCATCAATTTTTACTCCTAGGTATTGGAAAGTTCCCACCTGTTCTATTTCGGTTCCCTCTATTTTGATTTTCATGTCTTCTTCTTCGTCTCCCACCACCATAACTTTAGTTTTCTTTTTGTTAATTGTCATTCCACTTTCCTTTAGAGTCTCATTCCATGTTAGTAGGTTATGTTGTAGGTCTTCTTGGCTGCCGGCTATTATAACTACATCGTCTGCAAATGCCCATTCCGATATTTCCACTGCTGTCAGGTTAAAATGTCCAACTCTGACCTTCTTGCTCTTTTCCGTACATTTTTTAATGATGTCGTCCATGTAGACAATAAACACCATTGGGCTTAGACTACCTCCTTGTCGGAGCCCCTCCTTTGTTTTGAAAGTGTCTGATTCCAAATCGTTAGCTATTACTGCGTTGGTATTATTATTATATATTTTTTGTATTGTACGTCTTATTTTACCATCTACCGCTCGTTCTCTTAAGATACTCCATAACTTTTCCCTTGGTACTTTATCGAAAGCTTTTTCTATATCTATGAATGCCAGGTATACTTTCTTTTGTTCTGAGGAGGCTTTTTGTATAAGCTGTTTTATGGAGAAAATTGGGTCTTGCGTACTCCTTCCTTTTCTGAATCCACATTGAGATTCATGAAGCGTATTTTCAAGTATTGTTCTTAACCTCTTATCTAATATTTGCTCTAGTATTTTCATCGGAGTGGTTATGAGTGATATTCCTCTATAATTATTGCAATCTCTCCTATTACCTTTCTTCTTGTATATGGGTACTATTAATGTCTTCTTCCAATCATTTGGTATTTCCTCTTCTATCCATATTTTATTATATATTTCCAACATCAATTCTTTCCCTTTTTGTCCTATATTTGTGACCATTTCTGTCGTGATTTTGTCGCCTCCTGGTGCTTTTCCGTTTTTCAGTTTATGAATTGCTTCTTCCAGTTCATCCATAGTAATTACTTCTTCTGTCTCTTTCTCTCTTATGATCTGCTGTTCGTTATCGTTTCTGTCTTCCGCTCCTCCACTCAACAATTCCTGGAAATGTTCTTTCCACCTTTGTATTATTTGTTCTCTATCGCTGATGATTTCTCCCTTCTTATTTTGTATGAGGTTTGTGGGTTGTGGCATTTCTTCATTTCTTATTCTTTTCATGATTCTATAGAAAAGTTTTTGATGTTCTTTGCTGTTTTCTTCCATCTTTTTCCCAAATTCTTTCCAAGCTTCCCTTTTTGCTTCTATCATAGCCGCATATCTCTTTAGTTGTCCTTATTATTAGGTCTTTGAACGTTTTCCAAATCTCTTCAGTATTTCCGTTAATTTCTATGTTTTCTATTCTTTCTGCTATATTTTTCTGGTATCTTTCGGCAATTCTTTTGCTTCTTAATTTATATGTTCTAAGAGTTTCTCTTTGACTTTCTTTACCTGTGTGGATATTTTGGTTTACTTTGTTTTGATGTGTCTCCTGTACTGTTGCTATTACGGCATAGTGATCGCTTCCTATCTCTGGTCCACTTCTTACTTTTGTGTCGATTACGATTTTTCTACTATTCTTATTAATCAGTATATAGTCGATTATGGACATCTCCCCTCTACTCTTGACTTCTCTAGTGAATTTGTGTATGTTTTTATGTTGGAAGAAGGAGTTAGTAATCACCAAGTTATGCAATAAACAAAAGTCCAGCATTCTTCTTCCGTTTTTGTTTCTCACAATCTCTCCATTTGATCCTAAAACTTCATTATATTCCTCATCTCTTGTTCCAACTCTGCTGTTAAAATCCCCTTCCACAAACAAAGTCCCTTTCGCTTCTTCTATCACTAATGTTAACTCTTCCCAAAAATTATTTTTATTTTCTGTTGTGTCATCTTCGTTTGGTCCGTACACCACTATTATCGTTTTCATTCTGTTTTCTTCCTTCATCTCTATTTGTATTATCCTTTCCGACCATGCTTTCCATCTATGTATTTGATTTTCTAATTTTCTGTGTATAATACATCCCACCCCGGCAGCTGCTCTTTTCTCTGTTCCTACCCCACTCCACATCATAATGTGACCATTGTCCATCTTTATAACTCCCTGTCCTTTTTTCTTTGTTTCTGTAATTGCTAATATCTCTGTTCCTAGACTTCAAATTCCTCTTCTAGTTCCTTTTCTTTTCCTCCTATGCTTCTTATATTCCAGGTACCGATTTTCCATATTATACTTTTTTTTCTTTTTTTTCCTTTATGCCTCGTTTCCTTTTTGTTTTCTTGCATGTGGTCAACCTCATTTTTATTGTTTATTTGGCAATTTGCTTTTATCTTGTCCTTTTCCTCGCCCGGGTCGTCACCTTTTTTTCATTTATTTTTTTGGCCTCATTTTGGGGTTTTCCTTTTTTCCTTCCGATTTGCTCTCATCCCTGCTCCAATTCTCTCCTTCTCTGCTCCAACTCCATTGCTCTCCCTCGACTATTAATTTTTGGAATCTTATCTTAACGTTTTTCCCCTTCGTTCTCTCTTCTTTGGCCTTTTCTCGTATCCTTCCTTGTATTTCTCTTTCCTCCTTCGTCATGTCATCATTAATGTATATTTTACCTTCTCTATATTCCCTTAATTTGGCCTTATTTTTCATTATTTTTATTTTATCTTCAGTACTTTTCAGTTCTATTAGACATGTTCTTGGACCCAGTTGTTTCACCGTTTTTATCTCTATTTGTATTTCCAAGTACTTCTTTACTATATCTTCTACTTTTGCTTTTAGTTGATCTTGATCATTTGCCTCTATTTTTAGACCTTGTACAATTGCCTTCCTTCTTTTATTCACTCCTTCAAGTCTATCTAGTCTACTTTTAACACTTCTAATTTCTTTTTTGAGTTCTTCATTTTCTTTTTTAACTCTTTCATTTTCCAGTACGATATATGTCCTGATTACAGGCAGATCACATCGAGATATACTATGTTACACAATTATGAGCATATTTGTCTTGACCGCTGAGTATTTCAACATAAGCGTAGATTTTATAACAGTTTTCAAATCATCTACTTGTATATGTTCTTAACTATTATCAACATCTTGCATACATAGATATGTAAAATTCAAACAGAACTTTTGTATTACATTATCTAGGATCTAATTGTAATTTGGCAGTTTATATCTAAATCAAGTTTATTTCATATGAAAATATATACAGATAATTAACTCGAATTTTGAGCTGGTACAATATCGCTGTAATTTATTCAGCAAACTAATTAATAACATCGGATCAGTGTACCTATGTACCATCATATGTGTTTTGCATCTTGTATGTCATATCGTATAGATATCACATACAAGATTAATACCCAATATCATTTCCCGTAGTTACTCCTATGTATCCTCTCGATAAGAGTCCAACGTCAGCTGCCGACCTATCACCAATAGAACGGGTAGGTATTGAAAGTTTATCCTACGCCAATGTCGCCTAAAGACATAAAACCAACGTTGAAAAATGTTCACACTTTCACATACTGCCGACATTGTTGCCCAACGCGTGCCCAATACAACTCGGACAATCAGCCAACGTTACACCAACGTTGTGTGCCACCTGGGTTGTAGAAGATAAAAATACTAACTTGCCAATATTTCCAAAACTATCCATTTTTATAATAGACATGCTTATGCAAAGTAACCTTTATTTTTAATGCCAAACAAGATAAAATTACAAAAATTGCTACTTTCCATTAAAAAAATTGACTTTCGCTAATTTCTCCGATTTCATTTTCAGGCGTATATTTCGCACATTGTATATTAATAATGGTAACAATTTTATACAAATAGTATTTAGTTAGGTAATCTATTTGAGAGAATTTACTTCAAATTAAATAATAAACTTCTTCTTATACGGAAAAAATTCAATTGATTATCTGCCTACGAATGGCAAATTTAGCATAAGAATGTCAATAAGTCCGCAAGGGTTAAGACTTAGGTATATGACATTATACATGAAACATATCTATAATTTTACGTAGAATCTGAAAACGTGACAATATACAGGGTATTCCATTTAAAATTACGAAGTTGATGCTTACTTTCGGTATACCCCGGAGTGCCACCATCATGAAAATATTTTAGGCGAATGCCCGCCATTGACATTAATATAGCATCTAAATTTCAGATCATTACTAGCTATAGTTTTCCTACAATCGATCGTTGCAGTTCCCGGCGAACCACCATGTATACAGGTTGTCTCGGCGAGACCGTTCGTTAGAAGTTTATGGCGTTCTGGTCAAAATATAAATTTGAAAATTTAGAATTATACAGGGTTGCCTACTTGGCCTTCTTTCTTAAATAGTTCGTTTAATATTGAATTTATCAGAAAATGTTAAGTACATATTTTATTCAGACGTGTCTCGTTTACAATTTAAAAACATTTTGAGTTCCCCAAGGGCCTCGGTTTCATCTGTACACATATTAATATATTTACATATTTTATTTTTGATATGTACATCGAATTTTAAGTCAACATTGTTAAGACTTTTATCCGCATAAGTCTACCCATTTATGAGAAGAAACGTGTTTTTTTTTCTACATTACCACCGAAATTACCGTTCATTTAAAAAATCGTATTTATTCAATCCTTGACCAAAGAGTGACCAAATTCGAGATTATCATAAACTAATTTTTTGTAAGTTGAGTTTTAACGAAATTTATTGTAGAGGGACTTCATTGATATTTCTTTGACAACCGCATAAAAATTGGAAAAAAATATATTTTTTTAATGGAACACCCTGTGTATGTTATCACGCATGAACTCCTTTATAGGCTTACTATGATTTTTGTTAAATGTGTCCTATACCCAAAGGCAATAGTTTCAGAGATAATTACCATTAATATCATGTTACTCAGAAAGTTTGCCGTTCTTTTAAGTTAGAAATTAAAATGAATAACACATACACGCTATTTATATTAAATATTTAATTATTCATATTATTCAAATTGTGTTATCTGGTAGTAAGTTAAGTCACATAAAAACGAAATAGTCAAAAATATAAAATGCTACACATCAGTTTAAAATAGCTTCAAACACCTCACCGATGATTTGCATGTTGCCTTAGGCAATTTGTAAAACTTTCGTTCACATTTTGTAACATTTCGGGCGTCATTGACCGGAAAATTTCACGTATTCTGTCTTTCATATCGTCGGAAGTTGTAGGCGGTTCTTTGTATACCGTTGTATACGTTCTTTGACATATCCCCACAGAAAGAAGTCAATTTTGGTTATATCCGCACCATCAAAGGGATATCTTCTAGCAAACTTGGCAATTCTTGCCGCAAAAAATATAAATAAGTTTGGCAGCTGAAGTGTCCATCAAAGGAAAATGGTCCCGTGACGTATTGACCAAGAACTCCACCCCACGTATCGGTCAACTTCTCCTGTCGGATGTGGGTTTACATATATCAGAATAATGGTGGTAATTGTGGCTGTTCATAAACCCGTCATTATGGAACGTTGGTTCGTCCGTAAATAAAACAAAATTAAAAAGGTCTCTGTCCATCGCTAATTTTGCGTTTGCCCACCGACAAAAACCTAAACGACCTAAAAGATCATCTCCAATCAGGTTCTGGTGCTTTTGAAACCGATATGGGTGAAATTTTTCGATTTTGAAAGTACGCCAAACTGATGTTCTGCCAACTTGTAGAATTTCCCCAATTTGCTTAGCACTTCTTCTTGGGTCTTCAGCTAAGGCTGTGATTATTATTGCTTTATTATCTTCGTTTAGGACTGATTTGTCACAGCTAGGTTTAGAATATGCCACATTCCTGCCAGATGCAACGAATCTTTCAGGAAGATTCGCAAATGCTGATACGTCGGGATGGCGTCAATCGGGATACTTTTCTTTGTAGACACTCTAAGCTAACAACGGATTCCTTAAACATTCCCCAGGAATGAAAACCTTATCTATTAATCAATTATTTGGAAAACGTGACATTTTCGGTTAGACTTTGGGCTTTTTGGGTAGATCGAATACGATAATTTGTCAATATAAATTGTAACTAAACTGACGTATGTATTTACATATGTATATACCGAGGATCACAATTGCCCGGCCTGACAGCAGTAGAAGATCCATATGAATATTTGCAAAGAAGCAGAACACCAACGGCAAAGTCTTGCTATTTGAGGCCTGTAACGGAAGCAGAAGTTGCTGGATTGATCAATAAAATCAAATCAAAGTACACGAAGAAATTACAGTTTTACGGAGTACGTGGTAGCGTGCATGGTTTATTGTCACAATACTTAGCGGACAGAAAGCAGTATGTTGAGATGAACTCAGAGAGATCTAATACCAGATCAAGAAATGATTTAAAAGTGCCGTATCACCGACTGCAGCCCGCACAAAGATGTCCAGAATTTTGGGGAACTAAAATTTACAATAAACTACCGGAAAGCTTAAAACGTCTTCCCAATAAATTGATATGCAAAAACTTAAAGCGCACGTTAGTAGCCAGTGCTATCTATTCGGTGGAGGAGTTTCTCCTCAACAGCAACTGTCTATTTAATTGTTAATTGATCTTTCATATATGTATATACAATGTCCTTCGTCACATATATACATATATACAGGGTGGGGCACCAGATTCGCCTCGGTTCGATTTTTGACATAGGGTGTCTTTGTAAGTTTTGATGCAGAATTGTATGCCCAATACAAAAAATTCATAGAAAAAGTACCATGCTATTTAAATTAAGAAAGTTTACGTCAACTTACGGTAAACCGGAAGTGGTACAATAGCGCAAATAATTTTGTTGATGAGTCCAGATGATATCAGTTATAACTACAAGTTTTCAGAAATGTTGAATTTCAAGAACATCAAAAAGTTCTAACGAACTGGTTCCGTGAATGACCTGTATATCTTATATTGTACTACATCTTACATTACTCTGTTTTATTTCACTTTTATTGTAATTTTTATTATAGTAAATAAATAAACAAATACAAATATGTATGTCGTTTAGGCATTTCAACTATAATTTTCATGGCAATCTATGATTTAAAGAACAGCAAATTTCCTGAGTAACATGATATTAATGGTAATTATCTCTGAAACTTGTAAAGGAGTTCATGCGTTATAAAATATACAGGGTGTTCCATTAAAAAAATATTTTTTCCAATTTATGCGGTTGTCAAAGAAATATCAATAAAGTCCCTTTACAATAAATGTCGTTAAAACTCAACCTACAAAAAATTAAAACACATTCTAGTTTATAATAATCTCGAATTTGGTCACTCTCCAGTCAAGGATTGAATAGATATAATTTCTTAAATGAACGGTAATTTCGGTGGAAATTTAGAAAAAACACGTTTTTTCTCAGGAACTTTTAAATTGTAAACGAGAAACATTCGAAAGCTATCGACTTAACATTTTCTGATGAATTCAATATTAAACGTACTATTTAAGAAAGAAGACCAACCCTGAATATAGTCGCTAGCGCTTCCGGTTATACCGGAAGTCGCCATATACTTTATTATTTTTAATGGAACACCCTGTATATTTTTACATATTTGGATCCACCTATTTTAAAGCTTTATGAATATCTTTACTTTTTGCAATTTGATTCCGCTGTTTTGTAGTTACTCGATTTTTCTGAAAAAGTTTCCTCTAGCAGACATTTATTCAAAAAATCAGAGGATACACGATATTTCGGATATCAAAGTAAAATTCGTAATATAGTACTTAAAAAACATGTTGGAGTATATTTTAGCGCCGAGAACGGCTGTCTACATTGCGTGGTTACTTTACTATGGCACGATAACTCGAAATTTTGAAGAACCATAACTTAATTTTTCCAAATGGCATATTTTATTACTCAGTCGTCTTCGGGGTCCAATTCTACATCTTTTATGTCCTGCATGTACTATCCCTAAAATTAATAGTTTAGGAAATAATTAGATATTTTGAAAAATTGCACACATAAGTCATCGATACTTATCTAGTGTGCCATGGAAAGTAAACGTTCTCAAAGATTTATTGTCAAAGTCTAACGTCAAAATCATTCTTCTATTTTTCAAAACATCTAACTAATCTCCTAATCTATTAATTTTAGGTATAGTACATGTCGGATATAAAAGATGTAGAATTGGACCCCGAAGACGACTAAGTAATAAAATATAGGACTGCCATTTAAAAAAATGAAGTTATGGTTCTTCAAATTTCGAAGAGTTAACGTGCCATAGTAAAGTAACCATGCAATGTAAACAGCCGTTCTCGGCGCTAAAATATACTCCAACATGTTGTTTAAGTATATTACAAATTTTAAATTGATATCCGAAAAATCGAATGTCTTCTGATTTTTTGAATAAATGTCGATAAATCAAATATCTACAAAACGCCCGAATCAAATTGCAAAAAGTAAAGATATTTATAAACCATAAAAATAGGTGAATCCAAATTAGTAAAAATATACAGCGTGTTCCATTAAAAATAATAAAGTCGATGGAGGCTTCCGGTATAATCGGTAGTGCTATCAATCTAATAATATTTTCATTGAAAAGAACATAATCCACTATATATAATTCTAAATTTTCAAATTAATATTTTAACCAGAACGCCATAAACGTCTAATGAACGGTCTCGCTGAGACATCCTGTATGTATCACCGAAACGTACTGGAAACCCAAAGAAGCTTGTGCTTGCTGGTGCAATATTCATTCCTATAAGAACAATACATACAAGTATGAGGGCTGTAGATTTTTTAAATACGTGAAAGATATAGAATGGTAAGTTCTTTTGTAAAAATATTAACACAACTACTTTAATTGTTGATTTTCTTTGGATAAAAATGGATGAAAATATGCAATTGTGAAATTTTGTTAGCAAAATGTAATAACCTGATGAGCTTAGCATTTATATAAGGTACACATTTCAACAGTTACAGTACTAGAAATTTAATATACATTGCTATATAATAATAAGTATTATGAAATAATGCAATAATTATTATTGCAGTGTTCAATATTTAAAATCAAATGAAATAAAAAAGAAAACATATATTAAACAGTTTACACTAATAATTTTAAAACCCACCCTCTCTTACCTTAATTATTTATGTATAAAATGTAAATATTCTTATTGATAAAACACTTTGTTCCTGCCTCTACTTCTTTTCTTTTTCTTTTCTTTCAATCTTTTCTTCTTCGTCTACTCCTTTCTTTCTTCTTTTCCTTTTCTCACTTTTCAATCTTATCCAAAATCTTATTTATATTCTCTCATCCGTCATTTTCCAAAAACAATTCAAATCTTTTTTCTTTCAAGTCTCAAACGTTTCTCTTTTTCCTGTCTCTCTAAGTTCCAATCTTCTTTTTAAGCTTATGACTTTCTATTTTATTATGTCTTTCTTTCCTTTTAAAAAGAACATTTTTCCTTCACTTCACTTTTCTCTTTTATCATATCAATCAACTTTTTAAAAAACCACAAAATCCTCTTCTCTTGTTTTTCTCGACCACCTTATCTATTTTTTATTATTATTTTTCAAATCACGGTAACTTTTGTGTGTACGTTGTACGTGTAATTTTGACCATGTCATTCCTAAATTTATAGTGTTTAATATATGACTCTAATGAATTTTGATGGAAATGATCGAATTGACATAACATGACGGTATATACATAGTATGATGATAGTTAATGTTACGATTAAGTGAAGTATCACATTGACATATAAAAAGCTAATTTCTTAATAAGTAGAAGAAATTAATGTTGCTTCTCTTGTTATTTCTGAAAGTACACACTAGTTTAAAGATGTAATAATTCTCTTATTGAGGTTGATATTTTAGCAGACTAATAAAACTTCTGATGACAAAACAAGTTACTAAAATAACTTAATATTCCGTCTATTCATAAATGCACTTACAGATGTTTCCAACGGCCTAAACTAAATGCACAAATAATGTTTTCGCGTATTTACTACTTAGGCTGACCTAATATTATATTTCATATGCATATTTGGTTTTCTGAAACTGGTTTCACAAACAGATGACTCGATTATTGTTAATCGTGTCTATGAGAAGGTTACTAAATATGCTGAGGCAATTTTAATCGTATTCTTATCTTGCATTATATCAGACACGATGTTTTTAAATGCTCCGGTTGTTATAATTAGCATGCATAGTTAACAACTGTATAGCTTACATTGTGAGGGTCCCGTAGTATACTGTCCGTCACTAATTGTAAATACAACAGCAACTAAGCAAGCACTATTCAGTGTTCGGTTTTCAATGCCCCCGAGTTCAATTTTACCCTTCTAAGTTTTCTCTTCCTATTTTGCTAATTTGATAAAACACACACCGACAAATTTAGAGGAACGGATTGTAATTTTAGTTTATTTCTTAATTTTATTATTTTATAGCCTATATCTAGATAGCTTTGAATGTTCCAATAATCAATTGAAGTTTTAAATGTCAAAACTTCAAACCTGTGTTTTGTATCTTCCATTTTAGACACGTATTATCTGTAGATAACAATTAAGTTGTTGTTAAGTAATCAGTTTAATTTGTTCGGGTTTATTGAAATTTGTTTTTTTTTATTTGTTCTTGTTGTTGTATTGTTTGCATTGCAAAAACCAGGTAATAATGAGTGACTTAGTACCAACTGATATTGCTAGGGCAGTAGCAATGATCGAACTTGGTCGGACATACAGGGACGTTGCCCGAATGTTTGGTAAATCACAATCAACCATCCATCGTAGTGTAAGTCGTTGGAGGCAAACCGGGCAGTATGACAGAATAAGAGGGCAAGGCAGAAAACGCTCAACCACGGTTGCAGATGATCGTTTTATAACGTTACAAACACTGCGAAACAGACGCCAAACGGCAGTTCAAACAAGAAACCTACTGCAGGATGTTCGTGAAACCAACGTAAGTGAGCGCACAGTAAGAAGACTTAGAGAGAGTGGTCTCAAGTCGCATGTGCCAATAAAAGCCCCAAGACTCCAAAGACGCCATCGTGTAGCGCGAGTAGAATTTGGTCGAGAACATCAAAATTGGAATGATAACCAGTGGAGTCAAGTTCGCTTCACGGACGAGAGCCGTTTCTGTATAAATACAATTGACGGTAGGGAAAGATTGTATCGACGCCAAGGAGAACAAAATGCACCATTTAATTTTACTACTACTGTATCTTTTGGCGAAGGTTCAATTATGGTATAGGGCGGTATATGTTTGGGGGGACGCACAGAGTTAGTGGTGATTGATGGCGAAGCGTTAACTGCAGATAGGTACATCAGAGATATTCTCCAAGATTATGTGGTACCTTTTGCCCCATATATTGGAGAAAATTTCATTTTAATGCACGACAATGCGCGCCCACACATCGCCCACTGTGTAACTGACTTTCTAAACCAAGTGGGTATAACAACCATGAACTGGCCAGCGTGTTCCCCGGACCTGAACCCTATCGAGCATGTGTGGGACATGCTCGGCAGAAGATTTAGGTCAAGAATTCCTGCTGTTCAAAACAGAGAAGAAGCAAGAGTTGCGTTGATTGAGGAATGGAACAGATTGCCACAAGAACTGATCGATGGCCTCATCCGAAGTATGGGAAGACGAATGACTGCAGTTGTAAGCGCTCGTGGGGGTAACGCACGCTATTGAAGCAAAAGAAAAGCGCGTTAAATGATTAAACAAGTCCAAAGTGTACAATAAAGTTATTCTGTTTAAAACCAGTATTTTATTTGAGTCTGACATCTCTTTTCTCTTCTCTCTCTCATCTTTTCTCTACTTAAACAGGTTTCACATGGTACAATCTTTGTAAACACATTCTAATTACTTCACCTAACTTCGAAATAGGAGATTATCTGAGAAATAATAACAATATGTAATACTATAAAGAAAATAATTGGATTTTATGTCTGTTCCTTTAAATTTGCCGGTGTGTGTATAATTCTATACGGACTACAGAGTGCTAAAGATTATTAAAACTGATTCAGGTTTATCATTTCAAAACTAATAAGCAACCATATAATAGTCAATAAACATGCAAATTTTCTTCGTTTCTGGGCCTTGTTTAAAACTAAAATAAATACTAAAATAAAATTCAATTTTTACTTTTTGGTTTAAAGGCCACTCTAAACCATTTATTTTCTTAAATATAACTACACATATTCATTCAATGATTTCGTTAAATAATAGATATTTCGACATATTTCATGCCATTATCAATTTTTTTCAACAAATTGTTGAACTGTACCAACTGTAAGAAATTATATTTTCTAGGTCCAAGGTTTGTTTTCTGAAAAATGTAATAATATGTATATTATAATAATGGAACTATATCTTAAAATTTATTTCTAAATAGAATTAATCTAAAATGTTTTTCTATGCTTTACATATTTGCTTTATGTTAAAAACAAAATAAAACTTATTTTTAAAGTTAACTATTTAGAAGCTTTGACTGCATTTTATAAGAAAACATGCACAACGTGCACATGCATTCGTATAGCGGCACATGGTTGCGAGTAAGCGGAAGAGGTGCCATCATAAATATAATAATGTATGTAATTATGTATTTACTATTTTACTTTAAATGTGTCGTTAATGTAGAAAAATTCAATTAAATTTGCTGTAGTATTTTATCATTAGTATGTCTTGCATCGTTGATTCAGTCATATTCCTACAGCAAGGTAAAAATATGTAGTGTATTTAGAAAATAAGCTTTCTGTGCCTGAGGTTATCTCGACGAATCTAAAAAGGTTTTTCGCTTAAACACATGTTTATACGCACTAGTTTTAAAATCGGGTTTCTTATTTCTACTGCATTTAATTTATCGATTGTAAATTTTCTTATATTATCTGTTAAATTTCCTAATGAGGATTAAGGTAATGCAATATATTTAGTGCTTCATTTAAAGTGAGATGTATGATGATTTTTGTAATGTAAAATGTACTTATATTTATCAATGTGTACATATGTTTTTATTTTTTATATAGAAGGTAAGAGTTTTTGTACATACTTTTTTCACTATAATGTATATGCATGTATGAATAAACAGTCTGCAGTATACCGCCTGCGTTTAATTGCATTTTCCATCGCACCTCGAGATATAAGAAATTGGCAACGAGGTAAATTTCATTAAAAGTAAAGATAAATATTAAACTGCATCGTTAAGTAGTGGTAATCGAAAGTAATTATATACTAATTAGATAACTGGCATAAATAAAAGAAGAAAAGAAAATTGCTGACCCCACGATTGAATGGGAAATATGCAAACTTTTAATCATAAGAATTCGGATTTCACAGTGTTTAATGGCGATTGAATTTTTTTGGCAAAAAATATGTATGAAGAAGTGCTAAGCGAAGAATGTTACATACTAGTTATGGAATTTATGCGTTCCAGATTTACTGGAAAATAACGCTTTCAATGATTTAATAAATATATTAAAGGAACACTTCTGTCCAGTAAAATCGTACATTAGCGAAAGATTGCCACTTTTGCCGCAAGAAAGGAACATACAGCGTCCGTTAACGATTGGGCAGCACGAGTGAAGAATTTAACATCTAAATTTAAGTTTGGAACGGAATTAAATGTTATTAGGTATGCAAGATATTTGTAATCGGTATTGGGAAACATGCAATTATGGAAGAAGATGCATCAGATTCCACTATTGCATTGTCTAAAATGGCCAAGATTGTGCAGGCGAGCAACATGATAAAGCACTAGCCAAAAGCCATCGGGTAAATCGAAGCGATCTACGGAGAACGAAGTGCAACAACGTAATCGTAAGAAATCCGCTGGGAGCAAGTACGTGTCGAGTATATGGACGTACCAATCACAATACAAATGAATGTAAATTATAGTTGTTATCAATGCGAAAAAAGAGGTCATTTATCACAAATGTGTACAAATAAAAATAGAAATTCATAACATTTTTTTAACGAAGATAATTTTGATTCCATTTAAAATGTGTGTAGTATTGAAATAAATGATAAAGGAAATGTAAAACCAACTTAAGTTAAATTAAGCGGGGACAACATTCCGATCAGTTTTGAAGCTGATTCAAGTTTTGCACACAGTGCAATATCAGATAAATTGTACTTTAAATATTTTAAAAATATGGAATTATGTAAGAATGATTTGTCATTAAGGGGCTATGTCGGAATTTCGTTTCAGTCAATGGGTTATGTTAATTTACATTCTATGGTAATAAGGAATTTAATATGAAAACATATACTTACATATAATTAGAAATGGTGGACCGCCACTGATAGATAGAAATAATTTAAATATATTAAATTTAGGTGTGTGTAGGCTAAATAACTTAAATTATAATACGGTATCCGCCAGAATAAACAGTACCGAAATCTAAGATGCTATGGAGTTGCTTATGTAATATGCATTTGTTATTATCGACTTAATTGTCATTAGTTAACGTATGAATGTTACGCTGGAGTTGAATTTGAATCGAAAATGGTTTTAGCAACAGCAGAAAAAGTGTTTTTGGTAGAACATTATTTTCGCTCATACGGAAATGGTCGCAATGGTCCAAGCTTACAACAGATGGTCGTAAGATATCAATAATAGTTTAATAAAGTAGCCCCAAGTAAAAGTGTGATATTAGCTGTTGTTGAGAAATTTCGTCGGACTGGTAGTGTATTGTGTCACGTACAGGTTCTTCAGGTCGTCGACAAACAGTGTGTACCAACGAAAACACAGGACGTGTTTTTGATAAAGTTGTGCAGTCACCGCAAAGAAACCTTGTAAGAACTGCATGTAAACTCAACATCAGTGTAACATCTACACGTCGGATGTTCAAATCAATTGGTGATTATCCATACAGGCAGTTACATCAACCACTTTTTATAAATATGTTCTATAAATGTGTAAGCTTGTTTGCGTCGTAATGGTGAACATTTTGAACACTTAAATTACAAAGTTAAAAAAAAAAAAAATTAATTTCGGTACTATTTATTCTGGCGGATACTGTATAAACTACATAAATTGAAATTTTGTGCCAAAAATATAATACAATTTTCGATGGCACAGTAGGAACATTCAACAAATATGAAACTCCAAAAAAATCAAACCAAGATCTACATCAAAATAGCACGACCACCATTTGCCGTAAAATCAAAAAATGGACATTCAAATCCTGCCAGTGTTGAAATCGTACGTACATGTGGGGATTTTAAAATAACACTGAATTCTATACGTATTTCTTTAGTTTTTACTACATTTAAATAGATACAGAGAACTGCCAAGTTTAATTAATTTTTATATCTGCTAGATATGTAGTCACGGCCATATTGAATATTGGAATGTCGCATTCTTATTGGACATAAACTTGTATCGTAATGAAAAATCTATATTCCTATTGGATATAAGTAAATTTGTATCATAATGAAAATCTGTATCGTAATGGACATCATTAAAGTACAGGTTCAGTATATCTAATAATATGTACAATTAAAGTATGGGAGTAGAAAACATTCTTTTTAAATGGCACGCTATGCTTTCCTTACTTTTATTGCATTGTAAATTAAAAAGTAATGATTGCTTCTCTATAACTAAATGTTGTAGGAGTAGTACGTTGTAGATAGTAATTGAAAATAGATTTCGACATTTCTAGATATTCAATGCAATTAATTAAAGAAACTCATAATTTCTGATGGCCCAAACTTGGATGCACACTGGTATTTGTAGTGAAAATACTAGACGCCCAGAATTATATTTCTTCACACAATAGCTTTCTCTTTTACGCCAATAGGTCTTAGATAACTTGTAACTAGTTTAGTTTAGATAGGTATTTTGTTATAGGATAAACATATACTATCCCAATTTTTCAATAAAAATGCCATAAGGGGCAACAAAAACGTAGCAATGTATTTAAAAATTATAAGATATACAGGATGGGGTGCTACATTGGCCTCGGTTGATATACAATAAATGGTAACATATTTAAAATGTTTTTGGAGCATATGTAAGTCCATTGGGAGCATATTCTAAAATTATTTTGAAATATACAGGGTGCTCCAAAAGAAAGTTACACATTAAAGTTATCAAAATTTAAATGGAACACCATGCATATTATTGCATATTTTTGACATGTTATGATGATGATGATTCGACATGATTGAATAATTTCAAGCATTAATTTTGTTTAATTTATTCTTGAAAAGTAGGCAGTGGTGCATTGGACGTTGCTTCATATTTATTGGAAACCAGACAAAAATTAACAAATACATATGTCTTATTACATACACATTTTTACCATAAACTTAATACAAAATAAAACAAAGAAACAAATGATTCAAATCACTCAATGGATGTCCGCCATTTTCAATACATAAATAAATACTTGGTTGAAATGTTTTTATATTGGCAGGTGTTGTTTGTGGCACATATATTGTACAAAATTAGTTTTCATACATCTCCACAAAAAGATCTGGACTCATTAGGTCTGGGGAGCTTGCAGGTCAAGTCTGTGAATCAGCACGTCCTTTTACCTATTAGGGTATTGCCTATCCAATTAACTCAAAAAAGGAGCACCATCTAGTTGTAGCCGCATCTTTTGGCGGATATTCAGAGGTACGTTTTCCAAAAGTACGGGTAAAACTGCTGTAACAAATAAACATGGCATGTTTGTACCACATACGTAGCGGGAGATATTTCGAACGTTATCGCGTTTGCGATTGGCCAACTAGCCGTATGTATGCTAGCAGCCTTGAATTGCGACTTAATATGTAGTCGTATCGTGCATAAACATTCCACGGTATGTTAGCTCGCTCAACCATCCAATGTAGATTAATTTATCCATTGAAAATGACGGACCTCAATTTGAGCGATATTTGAATCATTAATTTCTTTGTTTTCTTTTGTAATATGATTATGGTGACAATTTGTATATGATAAGACGTGTATTGGTTAAATTTTGTTTGTTTTCGCATAAATATGAAGCAACGTCCAATACGCTACTGCCTACTTTTCAATAATAAATTAAACAAAATTAATGCCTGAAATTATTGTCATCATGTCAAAGTTACCTCGATTTAACCAAATTTTTAATACATAATCGCCAATTAAAACACTAAATTGACTTTTACAAGAGAGATACATATGTATTGGGAACTTTAACAATATTTAAAAGAGAAATCATTTAAAAACCAATTACTTATCTTAGATACAGGATGTTTCATTTAAAATAAGAAAGTTATTGAGCATTAATGGTAGCTACAGTTAGAGGTAAGATTTTAACCACCTTGTATAATCTTCATTTTAGCATTAGATGTAATGGTTGTGCTAATGAAATAATACTACTTGAAACACGTAACTTAAATACGTACGCTAGGTACTCATTCTAAATATTGATCTACATTTTCAAAAATTGTCAAATATCTCAGAAACTGTTGAACCTAGATATAGGGAATATCACAGTAACTTGCCTTTATTTAATCTGCGTTATCGAGATATGTAATACTTATGGTATTGCATTTAAATTTTGACAACTTTGATGCGTAAGTTTTTTTGGAACACCCTGTATATTTCAAAATCATTTTAGAACGTGCTCCCAATGGACTTACATATGCTCCAAAACAAGGTTTTAAATGTGTGTTACCGTTTTTGTATATCAACCGAGGCGAATGTGATGCCTCACCACATTTTGCGAATTAACAGTTGTGAATTTGATGAAGTTTTGTAAAGTTTATAATAATGTTATTTTACGATAGATAATTATCTAAAATCTGTATTTGCATGAATTTTAAATAGTCTGCAACTGTCAATTTTTGTAACAAATGCAATAATTCAAAAAAGGCTAATTTTAGAGTTTTAAATTTCTCTCAGCGATTCAAATTTATAATCAAAATTAGAATATATAGTTGAAATAAGGAAGTTGCATTGTACTTGGGAGAAGCAGAAATCTAAAGTTATTCTAAATGGAAAGAACATGGCCCGAAATTATTACTTGAAAATTTAAAATTGCAATTTTTGTTACTTCTATTCTATATTTTTTAATCAACAACATACCCTGTTTACAAAATGACGTTTATTATTTGTCACATCCAGCCGAAGCCAACATAATCGAAATTTAAAATTCAACCGTAGCATACTGTTATAAAAGTAGACGGGGGATTCACCGTATGCGAGTGGCTGTTACTTTAGCCGCTGTACTAGTTGATGCCAATATGACCGCTATATGAATCGTTAAATACATTGAAAGTATACTGAAGGATGTCGATTTGTATTATTGCGAACAGGATGCCAATATGTACGTGAGCTATATATATATATGTATATATATTTTAATGATGTAAATTACTGTTTTTATTGAAAATAAAAATAGTAAAAAAAAAAAAAATATATATATATATATATATATTATTTTTTAGGTGGTTTTGTGTATATAGATTGTTTAGTATTGGACACTTGCATTTTATAAGTATTTGTATATATTTGTGTTTTGGTAAGAATTTGAGAACTTAATTTATTTGGACATTTACTATTTGTGTACGCTTTTTATAGGACTATATAAATAGTCAAATCTTAAAAGGTATGCCTGCACCAAAATGTTTTGTAGATGGATGTTTTTCATCATCCAGGAGAAAGGCTCACAAGCATATAACGTTTCGTTATTTTACAATGATATTTTTGTCTAATTCACACATGCACATATGATTGTCATGCAAAAACTTAATTTTTTATGGATCTATTAAATTTATATGGACACATATGACATTGGAATGAATGTGTTGATACATATTGGCGCTGACAATAGTACCTAATTATACATGTATTTTAAAATTCTAGATTCAGAAAGACACAAAAGATGAATCGCTTCGTTGTTTGGGAAAGGATGGAGAAATGGAAGATTGGGGCAAATATTTTATGTTCTTTACATTTTAAACCTGAAGATTTTGAAGAAACTCACAATAGTTCATATTACATTTTGAAAAGAGGTGTAATACCATCAAAAATGTTACGCCTCACACAAGAGTTATCTAATGATGATGCTGGCCCGAGGTAAGTTACTTTTTTGTAGTAATTCAATATATAGTGAAGCACTAAAATTCTTCTGCCAGGTCAAAGATCGCCCTAAAATATACAAAAATCTTCTAACATTGAGAATTGTTACAACTGTATTGTCTGCACATTAAGCAGTAATTTATAATGTTATTAAGAAACAAGTAATCTGCAGAATGTATTTTATATACTGTAGTCCACAAAATTTAATTTTTAGTATAGGGATCTCATAGGTACTATGCATAAAATAACCTTGAAATACGCATGTCTCCTTCCTCTTTCCCATGCTTCGCTTTCCTATATCTACCTTTTTTTTTGTCATTTATTACCAATTAGTTTATAATATTTTTAAAATCAGTCGTTAAATTTGAGGATTTGCGTTTTAATTCAAGATTATTTTCAGTACAAGCAAAATTACTAGAATTGAAGCAAATCCAAATATATTTGTTTCATCTGCTCTGTCATCTCCAAAAACTGTGTTGCAAGTAACACCAATAGATTGTGCAAGTAGTACTAAGCAGCATCCAGATGAAGTTCTATCTGAGAGTACATACCTTCACGAGGAAAAATATTTATATCTGGATGTTTCTCGTCGTTTTCGTCGTCAGTATCAGATGAATCAAGGAAAAGAATCAAACTTATTAAACAGATTCATTCATATAGGTAATAATACTAATCATCTCACAGATGACAGAATCATTGATTAGATATAGAATTAATATATGTATTTTTTGACCTTTATGTACTTATCTTTTAATTCCTGATTTATTTCCACTTAGAGGTCAATAAAACAATAAATAATTAAATACCAATTTATTCCATAACATATAATAATATGTTTTCGTTAAATAACTTCTTCGGTGGAAGAAATTATTTATTATTAAATTGACATCCTTCCACCGAAGAAGTTATTTAACGAAAACATATTATTATATGTTATGGAATAAATTGGTATTTAATTATTTATTGTTTTATTGACCTCTAAGTGGAAATAAATCAGGAATTAAAAGATAGATATAGAATCTAACATAACTGTTTTTTAGCCTTCCTTCAAAGCATATAAGTGCAAATTTTTGCAGACAGAAAAAGAGAGTGGCAAAATTGAGTCATAAAACAAAAAATTTGAAAAGAAGTTTAAAAGTATTGCGCCAGAAGAAATGTTAAGGATATGTGTAAATTATTAAAAAAGAGAGCTGATATTTCCAATAATGCCATGATAGAAATCAAGTGGTATTCCGGAACAATTGTTTAAACGTTTTATGACTAATGTGAAACGAGGCAAAATAACAACGATGAAATATCCGGATGAATTAAAAAAATTTGCTTTGACTTTACATTTCTACTCGCCAAAAGCTTATGAATATGTACGAAAAATGTTTGCATATGCAATGCCGGCTCCAGCTGTAATCAGAAATTGGATACAAAATTTTTCTTGGGAACCTGGATTCTCTGATTTGGCTTTAAACGCTTTGAAGGACAAGGTGGAAGAATATAAAAGACAGAACCAAACACTTTTATGCAGTTTCATGCTGGATGAGATGTCTATACGGAAGCAAATAGAATTTGATGGACAGCAATGTAGAGGGTATGTAGATATCGGCTTTGCTGTAGACAACGATGAAAATGTTGTCGCTACAGAAGCTTTGGTGTTTATGATTGTGGCAATTAACGGCAGTTTTAAGATTGCTGTAGCATATTTTTTTATCAAATCCTTAACTGGTGCCGAGAGAGCGAATTTAATAAAAGAAGCTTTGGTGCGTTTGCATGAAGTAGGAGTTTACATCGTTTCCATTACATGTGATGGACCCCAAATGTATCATAATATGTTCACAAATTTGGGCTGTAGCATATCCAACCCAAATAGTTTAAAACCATGGTTTTCTCACCCTGTCAGTGGAGAACCCGTTTATGTATTATTGAACGTGTGTCACATGATAAAATTAATGAGGATCAATTGGGCTAAACTTGGATATATGGTTTATCCTGATGGCAATCTTATTAAATGGGAATTTATTGTAAAACTCAACGATATTCAGAAGAAATATGGAATTCATTGCGCAAATAAGCTCAAGGACGCACATATCAATTTTCGGAAACAAATAATGAAGGTATATAACACAGCATTTATTTTGTTTGGAATTGCTTTTTTTCTGTTCTTCTGAAATATTCGGTATAACTCAACGAAACCTTATATCAAAGTAATGAGGAAGATACGCCTAATCTAAATTTGAAATAATCTATAATGTATCCCATTTAAACAAATGTATGTTTGGTTCACCCCAGAAATGTGAAACATCCTGTATATATGAAAATAAATTTAAAATATGTAGCTTAAGACTGTCTATGATTTTTGTGTATAAAGGTTCTTCATATCTTCAATATTAATGAATATGTTGGGCTTTGACTCACTAATGTCTCACCCTGTATGTAATATTACTATATGGATAATTTTATATTCTGCCCGTATTAAAATTTACCGAAAACATGAAAGGAGGGAAGATACAACTTACTGTATTGTCTATATGTAAGTGTACTCGGGCAAATGTGCGCAGATGCGGGTATGATACTAGCGGTAAATACAAACTTTATTATTAGGATCAAAATAAATAACTTGAATGCGTCTGCCAAATTAAATGTTATTTATTATTTTACATTTAAGTGGTATGCATTGGATACGTATGTAAGTCTGTCATACAATGACGAACACATATGTATGTAAAATAAACTACTTTCAACGTACTTTTCTGTGATATCTTTGAGTAATGGCGCAGCACTACTTTTAAAAAGAGCCGATTATTTAAAGTTTTTGCTCTGCGTTCTAAATAATCATCTCT